>JAHLJS010000009.1:52180911-52264047 GCA_038502445.1 Eremochloa ophiuroides | reverse complement strand
CGGGTAGGCAACCCGACCAGGCCGCCCCTCCAACGGCTAGTTGGGTTTGAATTGCTCAACCCGGCCAGGCCGGGTTTGTCGATTCTGCCTCCAACGGCTAGATTTAGAGAGGAGGCTATAAATACCTCTCCCACTCTCTCTTCCATGGTTGCTGATTCTTCCAATACCCATCCACGACCAGAAAAGCCCTCTTGTTCTCTCTACTCTCTCTTTGTGAGTGAAAAGATTACAACTTCCTAATCCTTAATTAGTGAGTAAACTTGAGCCTTGAGAGACTTGTCTTTGTGGCAAGAGTTATCGAAAGAGCTTGTGTGAGACATCCCATTCTTGAGCACTTGAGCAAGTCGAAGATTCTTTGGTTCGTTGCATTCTTCCACTTGGAGCTTCGATTCTGGTGTGGCAAGGCATCACCGACAAGCACCCGTGTGGTGTTGTAGGCTGCCGTGGTGGCCATTGTTGTAAGGGTTGCTTCCCTGCTGAAAAAGGAAAGAAAGCTCCATAGTAAAGAAGTTGGAAAGAGACCGTTTCGGGTCCGGTCACGAGTTGACCTTGGTTGGGTCCTCACCGGCTTCCACAATGGAGAGTAGGACACCTTTGGGTGTGCCGAACTTTGGTCAAACAAATCCTTGTGTCTTCTCTTGGTTTGCCTCACTTATTGTTCTTTAATTGCATATTTACTTGCATTTTTCGCTTGTGCTACTCGGTGGTTGTGGTTTGTGATTGCAGGAAGTGTTTGGACCTGTCCACAGACTTACATAAGCTCCACACATTGAGTTGTGATCATAGAGAACTGGTGAAGAGCTACAAAGTTGTTTCTCTGCGTGAAAACCGGTAGTACTGGCCTAACATCGGTAGTACCGAAAATATATCGGTAGTACTGGTCCGACGCCGGAAGTACCGGACTTTAGCAGGCAAAACCGATAAACCCGGCCAAGCCGGGTGGTGAAACCGGCCAAGCCGGGTTAGCCAGCCGAGCCGGGTTGAGGAGGCGGCTATGTCGGATTTGTTGGGGTGCAGTCTTGTGCTAACTTTGTCTGAAATTTTGTAGAGCCTATTCACCCCCTCTAGGCATCAATTCGGTCCTTTTAGTTTTTTTACACACGGCAAAGTGCTTCTTTGTCGAGTGCCCAAAAAATTTCACTCGGCAAACCATCTAACACTCGGTAAATTTTGATTTTCTGGTAGTGATTGTGGACACACAAAGGCGCAATGGGGTTGGGGGGGCGACTACCAATATGTGTGGAAAATAATATAGAGTAATTGATTAGTTTATCACAACCGAATATAGATTACAAAGTATCTATGTGCATATTATGTTGGAAAATGACCACATAGAGAGAACGCGCACAAAGATAATTATTTTTTTATTAGTTGTAGGTACCAAATATGAACCTCTAATGCCTGTCTCCTATGATTCTAAGATATGCAGGAGCATGCATTGATGTACTATTATGCCAAGAAAAAACTGTATCATGTTCAAAAAAATAAAGAAAAAACAGTATCAATTAGATAAAATAAAGCTTTACCTCTAGCACTTGAAGCACCCATGCTTTCAATTAGCGAATTCTTTGCCATATGTTTTTCGCTGTTAGTTTAACGATAACCTTTCTAATGTGGTTAATCTTCATAAGCTCTTGACCACATTCATTTGCTTCACTTTCCTTCCTTAGTTTCTCTATGAGCTGCTCTGCAGTGTCTTTCAAACTTAGTTCCTCAAGAAATATAAGGGATTCAATTCCATAAGGGAGGCTCTTCAATTTTGGGCAATGTGCAAACTCTAACTCAACAAGGCTTCCTAGTGCACCATCTTCTATTTTGACATGGTTCAGTTGTGGAGCACCCCATATGTCAAGTCGTCGGAGTTTAGGAAAAGATAGTGCAGAGAAGTATAATTCCTTCCCGCTATAAGCCTTATCAACTTTTAGAAAGCACAAACCATGTAACACCATGAGGCTCGAAAATGAGTCTTCATCAAGTTTAGAGAACCTCAGGTTTAATTGAGAAAGGTTAAGGTGTGGCCAGGATGAAAGAATCTTAGGCATCCGTATCTTCTCCAGCTTCCCTATCAGTTCAAGTTTGTAAAGAGTTTTGGGTAAATGGAGGTCTTTCAATGGCAATGCTTCATTTTCATTTGATGTAGTAATTGACAGGTTGCCAAGATCTCTCATATTCATGATACCACTGCACAATTTCATCGAGTGTTCACTTGTCACACCGCTAATAGAGAATAATCTTAGCTTGGTCAACACTACAGGACGCGGTTTCTTTGCCGAGTGCTTGGGGCACTCGGCAAAGACCACAATGCACTCGGTAAATCCTTTGCCGAGTGCTACACTCGGCAAAGGGCACTCGGCAAAGAAGCTGTCGGCAAAGGTTTCTTTGCTGAGTGCCAAATATCGGGCACTCGACAAAGGATTTGCCGAGTGCCACGTCAGCACTCGGCAAAAAAAAGTCAACCGTCAACTTTGACGGATTCTTTGCCGAGTGCCGATTGAGGGGGCACTCGGCAAATGTTTTTTTAATTTTTTTTGAAAAAATTCTTTGCCGAGTGCCCCGGCCCTGGCACTCGGCAAAGATATATTTTTTTTTGGAAAAATTCTTTGCCGAGTGCTATGGCCCAGGCACTCGGCAAATCTGAAAAACCAGGTCCCTGCTGCCCAGCTTTACCGAGTGCCAGTGCACAGGCACTCGGCAAAGGCCTCTTTGCCGAGTGTGGCACTCGGCAAAGAGGTCAAAAATGCTAATTTTCTTTCATTTTTGCTTTCCATCAAAACAAACAAACACATCACATATATATCATCACACAGCACAGAATATATCACATTCATCATTCATAATTCACCAAATGCACATATATCATCCATCGTGCATCACATACACATATATTGTCCATAATCCGTCACATAGAATCTATAATCCATCATATACATATAAATATGTCTCTAGTGCAAGTCGAACATAAGTCTAAGTCCTGAACAAGTCCGAAGAACATGAAGAGAGACCACGGAACGGTACCTACTGCCATCCTGGCCACCCGGGCTGTTGAGCTGAGTGCCCGGACTGTGAAGGAGGGCTAATTAGCCACCCGGACGCTGGAGAAGGGCCACCTTCCGGAGTCGGGTTCGAACTCGCCGACTGTGGCTGTACAAAGGAGAAGAGAATTCATGAGTATGTGCAGGAGGGCTGCAGTAGCTAAAGGAATAAACAGGTTCGATCACATACTAACCGGAGTCCCTACAGGAGGAGGAGCAGGAGGAAGAACTGGAGCAAGCAGCGACGGAGGCACGACCACGCCTGGCAAGGCCTGCAGGCTCGTCATGAAGCTGAACATGTCCTGCATCCTCTGCTACTCGGCCGCCCTCTGTGCTTGTACAGCCTCCATCTCTAGCCGATGGGCCTCCGCCTGGGCCGCCTGTACCGCCTCCAACCTCTGCACGTTAGCCTGCAACATTCCACCCGCAATGTTTAAACAATGTAAAGGCAAGGTACATGTTTAAAAACAATGAACGACGAGTTTGTGAGTCATAACCTGGAGTTCTGCCATCTGCTGCTATGAGCTCGGCTACCGAGGGCGTATGGGGATGGAGGAGTCCGTGCTCCTTGCTCGATTATCGGCGAGGCTGGCAACAGAGGCGGAGTCGACTGTGCTGTCCGCCATCTAGTACCGGCCGTGCTGCTTCCCTCCTCCAAGCCTCATCAAGAAGTCCGTGTCCAGTGGCTCGGTGACCGGATCGAAGTCCTCCCCATGGTGCTAGCGAGCCACCGAGGTGTACTCGCTGAGCTTGCTGTGGACGCTCGCGTTGGTGTACGTCTCGGGCCCGTCCGCCAGGTTGTAGGTGACGTCCGGGACTGTCGCCTTACCCTTGTGTGCCAGGGCGTATGCCATGAACTCATTGCATTCCTGGCCCTGGTGCGCCTGGGACTGCGAGGAAAACACAAAGATGATTACAAGTAGTGAGAATTGAGTGTTAGAATAGATAAAGAAAGATGAAAGCACAAAGAAGTTTACCCATGTCTTGGCGTACGCGCTGAGGCTCTGGTTGCCTTGGTGGTGTGGCGCCCCACCCATTTGCAGGCGGCAGTCCCGACGGATCTTGTGCTTCTCCGCCCACTCGGCCGAGAGCCACCTGTCCACAATGACCTCCTAGCAGAGGCGGTGCCTGACGCACCAATCAGGACATTGCTACATGCCATCAAGTTATTGATATGTCAGAAGATGAAATGAAGCCAACCTATTATTCATGAAAGGACTACTTACCGAGAGATACTGCTCCCTCGTGAGCGTCATGCTCCTGGCATCGCGCTTCCTCACTACCTGTCCAAGGACGTCGGCGTTGTCGTTGATGATGCACTGGAGCCGCGTCTCGTAGTACAGGTCCGAGAGTCGGGACCTGCAGACCTTGTCCTGCACGCGCGCTGCCTGGGCCTCAAACCCAGCGTCGCACATGTAGAAGTCTTGCATACAGACATCATGTATTGTTTAATTATTTTTATAACGACCAATGAATACATAGTATTGACCAATTTAGTGCGACGTAGACTCACCCAGAACTCGGCCTTGATCCGCGCCGCAATGGTGCCGTGCTCACTGTCCTCAGTGGCGTGGAAGTGGTCCCATGCCCAGGGCGGCGAAGTCACCCCAGCGTAGGTGACCATCTCAGGGAAGTGCTGCCGAATCAGAAGGGCCAGGGTGCCATTGATGTGCCGGCCCTTTCTGAACACAACTTCCCAGTTGCTGCAAGAGTCATTAAGAAGAATTGTTAATCAGTAAGAGTCAACATGTCATATGAAATAGTAGTGAAATGATATGTACTCGTCGCCCTGGGGTCGAATCAACGGGCGCCGGTGAAGTAGGATCGGCCGCGCCGGGAGCTTCGAGGGCCCGCGCAAGTAGACTCCCAACGAGGTAGAGCCAGAAGCAGTAGTGGAAGTGGAACCCCCTACTGTCGTGGTCGCCCCCTCCTCGTGGTCCGACGAGTCAGAGGAAGTGCAACCCCCTCCTGTCTGGAGGTCCACCGCCTGGTCGTCCTCGTCCACCAACGGGGTGGGAGTCGGCTCCACGCGCGTCCTCGGACGGCCGCGGGGACGGCCGGTCCTCGGCCTCCTCGGCGCCGGCTCCGGCAAAGAGTTGTCCTCGGTGTGGGGTGGTGAGCGGTCCCTCATGTAGAGGGAGTTGACCGCACGACGGCCCTGCCTTCCGCCCGGCATTTTGTCGAGTGCCTACAATTTCAAAGAGTAAACCAATTAGCACAGTTAAATTACAAAGTACTTATAAAGAGATGCAAAATGAATGGAACATAGTAGTAGTAATAATAATAATAATAATAATAATAATAATAATAATAATAATAATAATAATAATATAGTATTACATGACTTAGAAATATTCTTCACGATCGGCAGCGGCTGGATCATACGTGTCGTCATCACTATCAATATTGCCAACTTGCACCTCTTCTCCCTCGTCCTCATCTCCATTGTTGTCATCATTGTCATCGTCTAACTGTAATCTCTCAAGCATTTGTAAGTCCTTCTCATCTTGCACCTCTTCTCCCTCGTCCTCATCTCCATCGTCTCGATCAATGTCATTGTCTACTTCCATGCCCATCAGCGAAAACATGTCTATGTCAAACCTTCCTTCTAGCCCCTCTGGTTGATAGAACTCCTATGTGTGGAGGTCAGAATTGTAATCCTCATCGTTTGGGACTAGGTAGTCTACCGCGGGGCGTACGAACCCATAAGATTGGGGTCTTTTTGGCACGCCCATGGGAGATAATAAACTTGCGTGGCCTGTTGAGCCAATATAGACATCCTCTCCTTGATATACAGAATCCTGTCGAATTTCGACTTGTCCAATCTCAGGGGTTGTTCTCGTGACGTTAGGATCGAACCAATGGCATTTGAATACGACTGGATTACGAGATTTGCAGCACTCAAAATTTAGCTCGTATATTTTTTCTACTCTGCCGTAGTAGTCGTGCCCATCGGTGCCGGGCGTACGAACTCCGGTATTTGTGGTTTTCCGATTGGGCCGACTCCGCTCGTAGTCGCTTGTGTGAAAGCGATAGCCATTCACAGTATAGTTGGTGAATGTCTTGACCTTGTAGGCGAAGCCTTTGGCTAGCCCATTCAACTCAGCATCCATTGCCCTATCTTTGCGGGCCTGCAAGGTGAGGCCAGATAGATCGTTACATTACTCGCTCTTATGATCAAAGTGGGAAGGCAAAGAATTAACCAGGTACCTTCGTGTCGAACCAGGAAATGAAATTTGGCACACCATCTTTGAGACGACTATCTTCTTCTTGAGGGGAAGGAGCCCTATTCCCTGTCCAGTATGTATTCAGAAATTCCCTGAAAAAAACAAGAGACAAGGGGGGTGGATACATGGAGGATAAAGCATAAGGTCTTGGTGTAGTATGTAAAAAGCTCATTGGGAACTTACTGCACATAAGGCTTCACTTCGTCAAGGTTCAACAACACATAAAGCATGATAATGTACCACTCATCATGCCTTAAGGTCTTGGTGCACGGTGCGCTTGCCTTTCTGAGTTGCCCTTTGAAAAGGCTGAGGTTCAATGAACTCTCTTCGGCGTTGTAACGAGGGGGAGGATTGTGCACGATGGGAAGGTTATCATTATAGTATGATGTTGTGAAGTTTGACACCTCCTCCAGAATGAATGCCTCTGCCATGCTAGCCTCAATTTTGGCTTTGTTTCTACACTTTTTCTGAAGAATCTTTAGACATCTCTCGATTGTATAGCACCAATGGAACTGCACGGGACCCCCTATTCGTGCCTCATTCGGTAGGTGCAAAATCAGAAGCTGCATCGCCCGGAAGAAGCCGGGTGGGAAGATCTTCTCCAACTCGCAGATCAACACAGGTGCCACTTTCTCCAAGTCATCAATGACGTCCCGAGATAACTCCTTGGCACAAAGCTGGCGAAAGAAAAAGCTCAACTCTGCTAGCACGCGCCACACATGCTCGGGGATGTATCCCCGGGTCATCGCAGGAAGGAGCCGCTCAATCCATATGTGGAAGTCATGACTCTTCATCCCTAACACTCGCATGGTGGACAAGTTCACTCCCCTACTCAAATTCGCCGCATGCCCATCAGGGAACATTAGCGTCTGGATCCACTGCAGTGCCTCCTTCCTTTGGTCCTTTTTCAATACGAAATCGACCGGAATCCTTCTCCATTTCTTGCCGGGCGCGGGAGTCTTCATCACTTGCTTTGGTCTATCGCACATCGTTGCCAGTTCCAGTCTAGCCTTAACGTTGTCCTTTGACTTATCAGGAATGTCCATGAGTGTTGCCCAAAGCGCCTCGGCGATATTCTTTTCTGTGCGCATTACATCAATGTTGTGTGGAAGAAGGAGGTCATCGAAATAGGGAAGCCTAGTCAAGCCTGATTTATGAGTCCACTGATGTTCCTGCCCATATCCAATAAAATCACCTTTGTCTTTATCATCTTTGAGAGCCTCTATCTGAGCACGGACCTCGGCACCGGTCATCATTTGAGGTGCAGGGTCGGTAACTTGAACCCCTTTCCTGAAGTTCTTGATGTCTCGCCGGAATGCATGCTCAAGAGGGAGGAATTGACGATGCTGGTCGAACGAAGAGAACTTGCCACCCCTCTTCAGCCAAGTGAACCTCACAGCTGTCTTGCATATTGGACATGGGAACTTCCCGTGAACACACCACGCGCAGAATAAGCCATACGCCAGGAAGTCATGCAGGGAGTAGTTGTACCACACATGCATTGTGAAGTTCTTCTTTGTAGCTCGGTCGTACCCCCTTTTCCCAAGCAAGGAGCAATTCATCAATGAGAGGCTCCATGAATACTCCCATCTTGTTCCCCGGGTGTCCAGGAATTATGAGCGACAAGAATACGTTCTTGGGTTGAAACTTGACGCCAGGAGGGGGGGGGGAGATTGAGGGGGATCACGAACACGGGCCAACAAGTGTACGGGGCCGCCAACAATCCATAGGGGTTGAACCCATCTGTTGCCAGTGCTACACGTACATTTCGAGCCTTCTCAGCTTTACGACAATGTATGCCATCGAAGTGGGTCCATGCATCGCCATCCGATGGGTGTACCATCTTGCCAGGACTATATCTTTTGCCATGTTTGTGCCATGTCATCTGTTTCGTGGACTCCTCTGTCATGTACAACCGTTGGATCCTCGGTATGACAGGAAGGTACCGTAGGACCTTCGCGGGGATATCAAGCTGTTCCTTCTTGCCATCACTAGTGTCGACCTCCAGATACCTAGAGGATTTGCACTTTGGACAGTGCGTTGCTTTCTCGTGATCTTTTCTAAATAGGATGCACCCATTCGGACAAGCATGAATGTGCTCATACGGCATCTTAAGTGCACGAAGAAGTTTCTGTGACTCGTACAAGTTCTTCGGCAGCATGTGACCCTTCGGAAGCAGGGATCCAAAAACTGCCAACATACCATCGAAGTGGTCTCGACTCATGCTACACTGTGACTTGAACGCCATTAGGCGTCCAATGGCATCCAGTTGCGAAACCATTGTCTTTTTATGAAGGGGCTTCTATTCCGAATCCAGCATAGCATAGTACGCCTTTGCGGATTCCTCTGGGTCATCCTCCAATTCTTCACCGAACCGTGAGTCTGCTACCCTGGCATCTCCATCAAAAGCCTCGAGGCGTGGTCTCACCCCCCTCCTCTCTAATACGATCGGCTTCACCATGGTGGATCCAGCAGGTATAGTTTGGCATGAATCCATGCTTGCAAAGATCTTCCCCCACAGCCTTCCTAGTCTTTCTTACACGGTTGTCACATTTGCGGCAGGGACACGGCATCCGACTCGACCCTTTAGCAGCATCGCCAAATGAATGCTCCAAGAAAGCATTAGTCTTAGTAATCCATTCTGGGGTTATACTTGGGTGGCCTGTGTACATCCAATTACGGTTCTCCATACTCTAGCATATACATATGTAAGCGAGTAATATAACCATGGTGCATCTGCTCGGCGTGCCTACCATCTAATAGGTGAGGATAGGTCCTAATCCCACCCGCGGATGCGTAGATGAGGTCAGTTTTCATGCTTCGCTCCTATCCGAGATAGAATTTCGGTAGCACCTCCCCGCTGTTCTCCCGATACACGTCCTGTAAGGAGAGTGTGTATCCGGAGAACAACAGGGAGGTGATGCCGAAAGTCTGTCTCGGACCAGGACGAACCATGGAAACTAACCTCATCTACACATCCGCGGGCTGTCCAAAATACGTGGACAATCCGAAAGAGATACGGTCGCAGATATGCAAAGATCTGCATACCTCCTACCGTATCTCTTCCGAACGGGAGACGCCTAACTGGGCTAAGTGACCATATAAAACATGAATGCAAAGGAGGATGGGGTTATACCTAGGGTGGCGGTGGAGTCAGGCTAGCGGGGCAGTGGCGTGTCGGTGCAGTGGCAAGGCGATGCGGTGCAGGCAGACCAACAGCGCTGACGGAGACGATTGGGGTCGCCGAGTCCCTCCCACGGGTCCTTCTCCTACATAAAAAGGCAATAGGTTAGAATCCATTGAAAATTTCGGCAGCACCTCCCCTGCACGGGGAGGTTTCCAAAACCTGCAAGAAACGTAGGCATGATGGCCAACAACCACATATATACAAAACATAGGCACGAAGGCCAACAAACATATATATACCAAGACGAGCCATGTACTTTAGTTCTCTTTCCATGTAGATGAAAGTATCGAAGTAGTACAAAAACAAGTACTACTACCACTACAACTACTAGTAACACTAACACTACTACTATCACTACTTACTACTAACAATACTACTAACACTACAAACTACTACTACTTACTAACTACTACTAACACTACTAAGTACTACTACTAACTACTACAGGTGTAGGGCATACCTTCACGACGAGAATGGCAACAACGAGGGCCGACGACGATAGCTGGGACGACCGCAGCGGCGTGAGGGTCGACGGGCCTAGGCCTGCACCTTCCTTCTCCTCCTCTCTTCTCCCCTTCCTCTCTTCTCCCCTGCCTCCTTCTCCTTCCTCTCCTCCTCCTCCCTTCTCTTCCTTCTTCTTCCTCTTTCACCTTCTTCTTCTTCCTCCTCTTCCCCTTCTTCTTCCTTCTTTCCTCCCTCCTCTTCCTCCTACCTCATCCTCCTCCCTACTGGCTGGACGGGGGCATGGCCAGGGGCCACCGGCGACGGCTGGGGATGGCGTGGGGCGGGCGGCGTTGGCCGCCGGGCCGGGGCAGGGGCGACCGCCTCGGGCCGCCGGCGGGCTGGCGAGGGCACCGGCGCGGGGGAGGGAGGGCACGGCGGGCGCAGGGGCCGGGGGCGGGTGCGGCGGCTGGGGACGGGCGCGGGAGGTGGCGGCGGCGGCGGCCGGCGTGAGAGAGACAGAGAGAGAGAGAGCCGAGAGAGAGGGCGCGGCGGGCGCGGCGGCTGGGGGCAGGCGTGGTCGCGCCGGGTGGAGGCCACGGCGGCGACGTGAGGCGAGGCCGGCCGACGTGAGAGAGAGCCGAGAGAGAGAGGGCCGGTTCGGCGTTTTTTTAATGTGGCGGCCGGCTTCGCCGAGTGCCAAATCGCGGGCACTCAGCAAAGCAAATATTCTTCACCGAGTGCCGTGATCTGGCACTCGGCAAATTAATAACTTTGCCGAGTGCCAACCCTAAGCACTCGGCAAACCTTTTTTTTGTTTTTTTTGCACCTAATTTTTTTTGAAGCTTTCCTACAGTAACACAAACATGTTCAAGTTTGGGACATTTTCATTGCATTTTGATATATTTCTTTAGTTTATTTTGTTTTCTTGAATTTTTTCGAAAAAAGTAAGTTTGAACCGCAGGTGCATGAAATAATAGATTTCGTTCGTTCAAAAAATGTTATTCTTATTTGTTAATGTAAATTTAGGCTAAATCTACGATCTCTCTCGAAATTGCAATGAACGTGCTCACGGGGCAACGCCGCCAACTAGCGTGCGGGTGGAGTTTTAATTATATAAAATGCAAACAAATTCCGAAAATCATGAAACTTGTCGAGTTGTCGTCATATCATATCACATGCGGAGATGTCCTGGTTTGTGAGCATCGTACGTGATAACGTACTCGAAACTTTTTTAAATTTTTACCACGGCATACGCATATGATATGACGACAACTCGACAAGTTTCATGATTTTCAGAATTTGTTTGCATTTTATATAATTAAAACTCCACCTGCATGCTAGTTGGCGACGTTGCCCCGTGAGCACGTTCATCGCAATTTCGAGAGAGATCGTAGATTTAGCCTAAATTTATATTAACAAACAAGGATAACATTTTTTGAACGAACGAAATCTATTATTTCTTGCACCTGCAGTTCAAACATACTTTTTTTTGAAAAATTCAAGAAAACAAAATAAACTAAAAAAATATATCAAAATGCAATGAAAATGTCCCAAACTTGAACATGTTGTTTGTGTTACTGTAAGAAAGCTTAAAAAAAATTTGGTGCAAAAAAAACACAGAAAAAAGGTTTGCCGAGTGCCTAGGGTTCGCACTCGGCAAAGTCCACATTTTGCCGAGTGCCAAACTGCTGGCACTCGGCAAAGATGATGGCGTCCGACGCCGTCGGTCCCGGCCAATTTTTTGCCTAAGTGCCGATATTTGCCGAGTGCCAGACACTCGGTAAAATCTATCTTTGCCGAGTGCCATGTTTTGCCGAGTGCCAAACACTTGGCAAAGAAGCCTTTGCCGAGTGCCAAGGTTTTGCCGAGTACGGCACTCGGCAAATAAGGCCTTTGCCGAGTGCCTGATATTTGGCACTCGGCAAACCATCAGACACTCGGCAAAGCGCGGGTTTCCTGTAGTGCAAGGCCGCAACATCACAAAGAGTTTCTAAGCTTGCTGTAACATCTTATAGAGCTTGTAGACTGGTCAAGTTTCTAATGCCCCTTGGAACCTCAATTCCACCATAACATGTAAAACTTTGGTTTTTGAGCCGTCTACGTGAATACAAGAATCTAAGCTTTCTTAGCTTTTCCACATCCTTTGGCAGATATAGCAGACCAGTACCCAATGCATCCAGTACCTCTAAGTTTTGCAATCTTCCAATTGCCTTCGGTAGAGTTTCAATCCCAGTATCTCTAAGACCCAAATATCTCAAATTAAACAAGGTAAAGACCTCTTTAGGCAGCATCTTAATTTGAGTGCCTTGCAGATCCAGTGTGTACAGTAACTTTGAAGATATTAGAATATGCTTCAACGTATCAATATCAATGAACCTTGTGAATGAATAAATTTCACGGAGATGTATTGCACGAGACTGATTCAATGGTGTAATATTGGGGCTCTGTATTGACAATCGACGTGTGTTGTCTACATTAAATGTTCCAGTGCCATTGTAAACTATGCCAAAATAATCTTTCTCTGCTTTTTCTAGCGCAATATGACGGATGACATCATGCATCCGGCAACACTTCACGTGTCCGACCACTTTCTTCTTCACAACTTGTAGTAAGCTCCGGTTCACAAGTTCATTCAGATAGCCCTCTGCCACATGTTCAAGTGTTCTATTCGCTTCCTCCTTGATAAATCCAGCAGTAATCCAGTGCTTAATTAACCTCTTTCTTTTCATTTCATAACCTTCTGGAAAAACTGCACAGTGTAAAAAGCAACTCTTCAATTCATATGAAAGGTCATCCAAGCTGACTTTTATAATTGTATCAACACCTGGAATCAAATTTTTGTTTGACTGCATCTGTAACTCCTGATACACTTTTTTCCAATGCAGAGTAAGTTAAGGGTTTGCAACACAATAGACGGCCTATGCATGTAATAGCAATTGGCAAGCCTTCACACTTTTCTAAGAACTTCGCAACCAACTCCTGTAGTTCCAAGGGGCACTTTTTATCATGGTTATTTCGAAAAGCTACATTGCAAAATAACTTCCAAGAGTGATAGTCATCAAATGGTTCTAGCTTAATGACATGATTACTAGTTGCCAATGATGAAACTTCGTATTTTCTAGAAGTGAGAACGAAACGGCCAGTAGAATTAGATGGGAAGACATCCATGAGATTGATCCACACATCCATTTCCCATACATCATCCAAAATCAAGATATACCTTTTACCTTTAAGATAGTCATGGACGACCTGAACTAGGTTTCTGATCTCCATGTTCCTAGCACCAAGTTTGATACCAAACTCCCTAGCTATCTTCTTCAGTAAGTCATCAACTTGGTAAGTTGTTGATACAGTTACCCATGCGGCAAACTCAAAATCCACTTTTACAGTCTTATACACATGGTCAACCAAAGTAGTTTTACCTGCTCCAGGCACCCCCCAAACTGTGGCGATTTTGTTGTTCCTTTCCTCCAAATCACCTAATAGCCATGTATTTAGCTTTGCTGCGTTGCCCTCAATACCCACAAGATCCTCTTCTCTTGCAAAACATGAAGTTGTAGTTTGATTGGAAGATGTAGCATGACTGTTACTTCCGTTAGCGTGTCTCTCAACTCCAGGCATGGCATAACGGTCCCTCTTCTTTGTGGCATCTTCAATCTCAGCATTGATATCACGGAGCTCGGTGGCTAGGCGGCGCCAAACTTTGAGATGTGTGATCCTCTTCGTCATTTTGGTTGCAAAACTCCCATGCCTGTCGTCCTCAAGCTTGTAAGTGAACTCATCCACAACATCTTCTATCCGGAAAGCTAGATCTCGAATCTTCTTGACAAAGATAGCAGTGATCTCATTTGAATCCTTGAACTTCTCCAAGTCATGCAAGTAGGCCTTCATGAGTTCCAGCTCCCAATTGGCTTTGCGGATCTCACCGAATAGGCCCTTGATGGCAGAGGCTTCCTCGCAAAGAAGGGATGCACCATAGGTTGCTGCCTTTCTCGCCAAGATCCAAGCTGAGCTTGCCGATCAACACTCCCACTACAGCCTCTGCCATGACCTCTTTAATGCGCTTGCTTGAAAGCTTAGAGTTGGTCTACGCTTGTAGCTTCATTCCAGAACCTATTTCACCAATCAACTGAATCTTCTGAGCTATTTATCTCTCAGCTAAAGAATTCAAACTTCCCTACTGGAATTTATCCAAAAAGAAAAAAACGAAGTACAGACAAAAAAGGCAAGGGGCAAAACCTAGCTAAGCAGTTCAGAAAACAAAAAAGAAAGAAAAAAGATGAGCTCAATTTCAGAGTTTGCTCTAGCCATGAACTAATTCCAGAGAGGTATTGAAATTTTGAAATGATGAAATTGGATACCAGTATAGGAGAAGGAAAGAAACACGCACCGCAGATCAAGCGTTGAAGAAGCCACAGACTACATCCACCAGCGTTGGGTTTGCAGCGATCAAGGAATGCAGAAAAGTTGAATAGCTCGTGCAGTTTCCCAGAAGCAAACAAACGAGGTCTTTTGGAACCATAATTAGTGGCCCGGTTGACCAGTTGAAACTTCTAATTAGGTTAGGTTATATGATGAGCCCAATAAAACTGGCATCATGTTTAGGTTAGATGTCGCTGCCAAGAGAAATAACACAATGTCCAGTTCAAAAATCATGTTGTAGCAGTGGTGGCGTGTCATGAATGGAGAAACTAAAAAAGAATAGGAGAAGTCGGTTTATGATTAAATGGGCAATGTGTAGATTATACTACTACCGATGACAACTGCAACAACACCATATTTTCTCTAGTTGATTATATTGACCTGTCATCTCATTTGAAAAGTAGAGAAAAGTGAAGATTCCCTGCATTGCTGGCCCTAACAAACCGAGGTCATCAAGCCGGCCGGCTCACTCGATATCGTCCTTTGCTATAGGCAGGCTTGGAAATGTTTGCGTCTCAATTTTTTTAAAGGGGAGCAGAAAATACAAGAGCGATCAGTGAGAGAGAGTAACAATAGTTGTGGTGTGATTATTATTGTCATCATTCTCTTGTCATGCTTGTGGTGTAAGTGTGTACCACGTCTACGATGTATGAGTTTCACATTTATGGAAAATTATCCTTTCTGTTCTAGCCATGTGATTACTGATAGTGAGACAAATTCATCTATCTTAGAATCTGTTTGATATAGCTTCTTGTGGCTCTGGCTGCACACATAAGCCGTTTTTCTCTTCCCTAGCAAAATGAAGAGCACGTAGAAGCCACGTTTTGGAGCCAGAAGGAGCCTGGCCAAACAACCCGAACTAGTCTTCCAAAGGGATGCATTCGTAGTGGAACCATCTCTTGGCTCTTTGGCGATATGTCTTTGGCGATGGGCACAAATACTTAAGGGCGAGGGACCGTGGATGACTGAATTGACATATGAGGACAGGACGATCTGTTGTGCCTTGTGCGAGCATCGAAAACCACGAGAGGGAGGAGGAAATGACAGGAAAATGCAGAAAGAGAAGATCGTGGTAGTGGTGTTCTTGGCGTGGCAGTTGGCACAGCAGAGCGTCATGGCCGGCCACCGGGCCAGGCCGCATCAGCTCCCTTCTCTCGACATGTGCCGGCGCCGGCTCAATCGCCGAAAAAGAGCACGATGCCTACCAAGAACTGGTGCTTGGAGAAAGAGCATGCCACCGATAGAAGCAAGTCGTCCTTCGCTGAACATGATCTCTCTGTTTAGCTGGCTGGCTGATTGTTCTGAGAGAAAAACACTATTAAATGGCTGGCTGGTGCTGGCTGAACCAGCCAGCCGAACAGAGTTGATATCTTGGCCCCAAAACTTGACCTGCTTCCGCAAAACAGAGTAGCAAGCATGAGCTTTGCTCTGTTTCAACAAAGCAGAGTAGCGAGGCAGAGCATCGCCGCCCCTATCTTGGGCTGTTTGTTGGGCTGCGGAGGCAAGGTTTTCTTCTATTTGTTGGCCTGCACACCTTCGGTTTTCTTCTGCAGGCGTTCAGCTACCTGCAAGTGAGGAGTCTGTTCAGCGTTCAGCTACCTGTTACCGTAGAGCCCGCAGCCCACGGGCTTTTGTAGATTTGACGACAAGGCCCATCTAGCAAATAATTAAGTGAAGAAAAAGGGTCAATTCTACCTCCTCAACTATCCTTGTATAGTTTTATTTACATCTTACCCTCTAAACTCTTAAAATTGTTCAAATCACCTACTTTTATTCTTTTTTTAGTTAAAAGAGTAAACGAAATATTTTGCTCACTAAAAATGGGAAAATATCCACAAAAATCTAGAAAATTTCAAAACCAAAGTGTAAAAACTTGTTTCACAAAATTTACACAGGAAAATTATGAGATGCAACTAGTATGAATGAAATATCTCTTGGTAGTTCAGTTTATTTGAACTTATTTCGTATGTTAACAAATGTTTTCTAAAACTTTTGTCAAATTTTTTTAAAAAAAGAGTAAAATGCACAGGAGATCCATTAACTTTCATGAGTTGTCATCTAAATCCATCAACTCTGAAACTGCATTTTTATGTCGCTAAACTTTTTAATTGGTTTAATACTAATGGTACATATACTCCTCCATTTGCCCTTAACTGTAAGGTACACTAAAAAGATACCCCGCGTATTGCCGTGGAAATTGTTGATGATTTGAAATAAAATTACTTATACAAAGTGATAAACAATTATAAATTATTATTAGTGGATGACGTGGCATGTTGATGTGGACAATTAAATTCATGTTAGTCAATGATGTGGCTTGATGACATGTACGTAGATCAATCACAATTTGTGAATTGTAGTTGACTATCGCCCATATGGTAAATTTATATTGAAATAAAGAGAGAAGGTTCCCAAACCCTAAACCCTAGCTAAATACATCTCATAGTGGACTGATGAGGTACGTGTGTAGCTTGAGTGTTGAGATTAAACTCCAATGACGTTTCGTTTTATATAGGTGTGCCTGCCCACTATGCATGTACAGCACGTGCGCTGTCCAGATTCCGAATGGCCGCGCGCCGGCGTCTCCTGTCTGTTGACCTACCACCTGTCGCGTCGTCGCGGATGTGGCGCGTGATCCCGGGGCACCATGGTCTGCAGCGGCGTCGTTCCTGTGCAGCGCGGCCGGAGCGCCCAAAACCACTGCCGCCGTGAGCCCGTGACGATGGAGAGGTGCAATGCCACAGCGTGTGAAGGCGAGGAGGGTGCCAGCCACAGCGTGTTCTCTGCACCGTCGTCACCCTTGCCACGTTGGCGCGAGCAAAAGGCCGAAATGTACCATAGATTTAATTAAGGGCAACTTTAGTGTTTAGTTCTATCAAAAATGCCAAGCACGCAGGCCATATATATCGTCCAATTCTGATATATATAGTGAAAACTGCTCCAACTGAAGCTCCCTCTCATATTGCTTTACGTGGGACCCATGTCACATTTATTTAAATACTTGAAATAACATCCGTTGTCCACTTCACCCAACCTTTGATTGGCTTCTGCTGGCTGTTTTCGGGGAAAAAAAAATTGATTGGCTTCTGCTGGCGCGCAGCGTAACTTTGACACAAGGCTCAGTCACATTTTTTTTCCCCTTAATTTGCACTGGTTGCTAAAGCTAGCTACAGGTGCTTAGATAGCACCACTTGTATATTTCGCTCCACTTGTATTGCACCTAGAAGATTAATCCATTTCTCTCTTATGTTAGCACCACCTAAAATGGGGATTAACTTGCAGTTAACCACTTAAAAGATTGCGTACCCCCCCCATGATAGTTAATGGATCTTCAGTGCATTTTACTCTTTAAAAAATGATTCATTTGAACAAGTCAAGAATATATTTATCAAGGTTGTGGTGCGTGCAAATATAACAGTAATGCATGCATACCATATATGCAAAATCAATGATTGTGGAACTGGAAACACAACTACTTCTATAAAACTGCTTATGAAGTTATAGTTATAGATTTAATAATATGACATGTGCTTAGACATGGGTGAAGATTATACATTCAGGTGCACAACAGGGTTAAACAGTCTGATAATAACCACGCAATTCGTGTCCCACTTTCCTATTTGGTTGGGCCTTAACGCTCGCACCTGACCACGTCCTGGACAGCTGCACGCCTCCGACCACGCCTGGACAGTTGTGCACGCCCCCGTACCGAACATCCCCCAGCGGTAGGCGACGCGGTAAGATAGAGTCAGCCGCAATGGGCGCCCCCTCCTACTCCGAGCATGGCTTCCCCTTCCTTCCCGTACAACGGTGCCCTAGACCGAGCAACTTCCTAGCACAAATTCGTCCACTGGACGCCACGCGAGGCAGAAGCAATAGTGGCGCAGGGTCGCTGGTGCATGGGGCACGGCGCACAACTGACAGAACTTACTGAGGAAGGGGAATGAGAACGAGGAGATGAGGATAAAGATGCAACACTAAATGTACTTCTGAAACATTCGGTTATAATATTTGCAACATATGTATGAAGGCAAATAAAACACATGAAAACAGACGTCTGAAACACTAGCTGCAAACCTAGATCTGCTTCTGAAACATCAAGCTAAAACAATTGCAACACACATATGAAACAACTGAAACACTCGAAAAACATGTGTGAAACACTTAAGAAAATAACTGAAAAAACCTGAAGAACCATTTGCAAAATATAGGCAACATCCGGATATAAAACCTGCAACATAGTTGTGTAGCCGCTGCAACATGTGCAACATTTCGATCTACTTTTGAAATATCAATTTGCTTAAAATGCAACATACCTCTAAGACGTCTGAAACAACTGAAATATACAATTGCAACAGAGGAGGGGGGAGAGAGAGCATAGCGTGGCGAGCACTATGGTCGCCGGATCTGCGGGCACTGTGGGCTCCCCGATGGGGGGAGGATGCCAGTGGGAGGGGGTGGAGGGTGAGCACCACCAGGGTGGGGGCGGAGCCATCGAAGGTGTGTCCCATGGCGGAGCAGGGCCATGCGCCCCCCGCGCCAGATCTACGCCCCACATCGGAGTTGAGGCTGGGGGTGGCTGGCCGGAGAAGAGGAAGGGGGGTCGCCGGAGTAGCAGCGTGGAGCTCGTGCTGATGCCGAGGACGCTGCTGTGCCGAAGCCGGAGAAGAGAAAGGGAGTCGCCGGAGGCAGCAGTGCGCGGCGCGGGGCGTGGCTCGACGAGTAAGCGTCGATGCGGGGAGGAGCGGCAGCGAGTAGGCAGGCGGTCCTTCCCCTTTTTTATTACGGAGTCAGGAGCTGTGGCCGGTTGTTCGATCGAACCAGAGTTGAGCGCGTGGAGGCAGCTCGGGCATGTGGCCAGTCGAGTCGGGCGCATGGCGTCGCGTCTGGCGCATCCGTTCGCGTCCGGACGCCGACCAAGGAGCGTTTCCGTATTTGGTTTAGGTTTCATTATGCAAATCATTTGGAATCTTAGTGACCTTAAAAACTTAGTTTATTGATTCGTCGTATTTTGAGAGAAAGAGAAAAATGGTTTAAAATTCGACTGACGAATGCCATGAAACCGATATGCAGTCAATACTGTTGCTTACAAGCCAAAAATACTGTATAGTTCTATATTGCTTGATATAGGAAACTAATCGTAGCGTTTTTTTGGCCAATGAAAGGCTCTTTAATTTCCAGCCTCGTCAGTCGGCATTGCTAATGGGAGGTGATGAGTGCGTCATGTATTATCAACCTTTCATGGACTTAATAACCGCCGTCAGATTGTTGAACGACGTGCCATCTGTTTTAATGCTCCTGGACGCAACCTTCTGCAACTCCAACGCCCTAGACATGGTTGCCGGATCATTGAGCAGGTTCTCTATGCGCGCGACGATGTGCTCGCTCGTCACCAGGCCGCCAACGTCCTTTACCAGACGCAAACCGGTCTTCCAGACATCACAGACGTAGCTCTCGTTGATAAACTGGTCGGCGAAGTATGGCCAGGTCAGGAACGACAGCCCATTCCTGACGCCCTCCATGACGGAGTTCCACCCGCAGTGCGACACGAAACAGGCGATCGCCGGGTGTGCGAGAACTCTGTGTTGAGGCGACCACGTCACAATCTTGCCCCTTTTTGCTAAGACCTCGAGGAATCCGTCAGGGTAATTGGCGGTATTGGCCAAGCCAGGACGGACCACCCAAAGAAATGGTCTCCTTGACAGCTCCAACCCACGAGCAAGTTCATGGAATTGTTCCTGGTTGAGCACGGCAATACTACCAAATGCCACGTAGACAACTGACTTGTCGGGCTGCTCGTCCAGCCACGATAGGCAGCTGTCGTCCTCTGCCCAGAAATTCCCGACGGGCTTTCCCTCACGGAGACCCGTCGGCAATGGCCCGATGGGGACGATGCTGGGGTGTTGAGACAGGATGCCCTCCTCGAGCTCCTTAACAGTGTTGCATAGAAGGAGGTCGACGGTGTCCTGCCCTAGCGCCTTGATGATGTTGTTGAGGCACCGGAATATCTGCTTCTGCGCCTCCTCTGTCCCGGCAGCGTTCCATGAGAGCGGTGCCAGGTTCATCTGCAGGTCACCTAATGGCGGTATCTGTTTGCTCGTCGGTAAACCTGAAACGCCAGAGGATGTAATTAGCTTGGATCTGCTGCCAATAACCAGTAGTACACAAAAACTCAATTCTGGCGGTTTGAAAGGCATTTCTACAGGTGGTTTTTTGAACCACCTGTGCTAAGGGCCAGTACAAATCAACCATTTGTACCGTCCGTCTCCGTCGAAGTCGCAAGTCGCGGCATTTTTCGCGTAAAATACACGCGCTACGCTGCCACGGGGGTTTGAACCCGCGACCTCTCCCTCACGCGTGACCTCCTCTAACCACTCCACCCAACACTCACATGTGTTCTAGTTGTGTTAGGTTCGCCACATATTGTTACGCACCCGATAGCAAATTAACTGTTCGAGGCTCTAAACGAAGTCAAATGAAAAAGTTATCAACTACAAAGTTTTATAACTTTTAGAGATCTACAACTTTTATGTAGACAGTTTTTCCATCCGAGGTTTTTTTCAAAAATTCAAAATTTAAATTTCAAACTTTCACCGTATTTTACGTCAACAAGATGATTTCAAATGAAAACATTTTCAACTATAAAGTTTCATAACTTTTTGTGGTCTACAACTTTCTTGTAGACAATTTTTCCATTTGAAATCATTTGAAATACTAAAAAAAATTAAAATTCAGATTATTTCTACAGGCGGGTCACTTAAGAAACCGCCACTAGAAATCGATTTCTAGTGGTGGTTCCTTAAGTGACCCGCCGGTAGAAATGGCTCATTTTTACAGGCGGGTCACTTAAGAAACCGCCACTAGAAATCGTATTTCTACATGCGGTTTTCTTAAGTAACCGCCTGTAAAAATAGCGCTGATTTCTAGTGGCGGCCGTCAACCGAAACCGCCTGTAAAAGAAAAAACTAGGTGTCAAGGTAGAGCTTTATTGTACTAGTGAACAATTTTGAACAAATCAAAACCTTATTAATGTTTCTTTGTACAGTATAGTTATTAGTTTCCTACCATCCCTGTCGAGCATGCCACCAGCGATCAGCTCCGGCACGTCTATCCCCGCTGCCATCACGGCAGCGCAGGATGGCCAGAGCGTCGCCGTGCGCATGCCGGCTTTCTTGGCGACGCCGAGCGCCCACGTCAGGCCGTAGTCGACGACCATGCAGCAGAACTGGCGCTTTCGGACCATGTCCTCGACGGCCGCCGGCAGGGAGCTCATCAGCGCGCTGGTTAGCGCACCGAAGTCGTTACGGTCGCCATCCGGGGGGAGCCCATCGGAGACGGAGACGAAGCGCACCTGGCCTGATTCAGGTGGTGGTGGTGCTCCATCATCCTCTCCTGCTGCCACCAGCTGTGGCGACGCGGCTACGAGCTGGATGTGGATGTGGTCCGTGTTGACGAAAGTGACGGCGAAGCCATGGTCGGCGAAGCGGTATGCGAGCTCGAGCAGTGGAAGGACGTGGCCCTGCGCCGGGTAAGGGATGAACAGAGCGTGGGGTGACGAAGCCATGATCGAGTTATGAAGTGTAGAACTAGCTAGTATATGGTACGTACGTGGTAGTCTACTTATATACTGGGACCTGGAACAGAAACTGCTTGATGAGTAGTCGTATCTGAAAAAAATATATAATCGTGTTTTTTTTTTCTGGTGATGCCCTAATTAAATTAAGAGCAGCTGGCTGCCTTTTTTATTTCGCAGAAATGCCGGATCGCCGTGATGATGACTGACGTACGTCACTAATCATATCATCTGCCTGTTTTGAATTAATTGTCCAACTACGTACCACCTACTAAAAAATGTTTCACAATACATGATGGTGGAAATCTATATTATTAGAGGCTACATTCAAGAAAAGAGTCTTCACAAATCGATTTTCAGACGGACCTAAGTTATTAAGAACACCTCAAAAACTTTGGTTTCAAAAAATTGGAAGTTTCCACATTTATTAATAATTATTTCACGCTGCATTTGAAACAATTTTATACATTACCGACTAGCCTGTTCTGTTTATACAAGAAGGTAACTGATTGTTTTGTCAAAATTTGTAACACTACCAGAAAACAGAATTACCTTGAGGGCTAGCAATTTCCTTGAGGGGCAAAATTAAACCCCCAAGGATATATCATTACCTTGGGGTTCATATGTAACCTCCAAGAAAATGCATATTCTTGAGTGCTAAACCCAATCCGCCAAGTTAATTTCATATTTCCTTGAGTGTTAATCTGAACCGCCAAGCAAATTCATATTTCCTTGAGTGTTATTAGAAACCGCCAAGGTAATTGACATTTCCTTGAGTGTAAATGGAAATCGCCATGGTAATTCTCAGAGTTTTGAATTTTAATTTTTTTTTAATCTTTCAAATGAATTTAAATGGAGATACAACCTAAACCAAAGTTGTAGTACTCGATGATATATAGAACTTTTCGGTTGAAACTTTTTCCGTTTAAAATTATCTAGGCTCTCTAATATCCATTATAAGATCTATTAAACTAAGAATAAAAAGAAAGAAACTTTCACTTAGACACAAAAGACTTCGTGGTGTAGTGGTAAATGAGTTTCATGCGAAGACCTGAGTTCGATTCCTAGCTACAACAATTGTGAGATTTTTTCTATTTTTTCCGATACATTTCCTTGGTGGTTTAAAATATTTTCCTTGACGGTTATCGACCCTCAAAAAAACTATTTTTCTTGACGGTTGTAACATTTCCTTGGCCCTTTGACAAATTTAGTTTGGTCATAGTTTTCTTGGCGGTCAGCCTCCAAGGAAATCATCCTTGAGTGCCAAAAACGCCAAGAAAACTAATTTTCCTTGTCTTCTATCCTTGAGTATGTTTGCTTGACGGTTTATGGCCAAAGATCATTTTTTTGACGGTTTAACCGCTTTTCTTGGCGGTTTTTGGTACTCAAGGCAATTCAGGATTGTAGTAGTGTAACCGAGATAATAAGTTGGGTTATTTTTCATTTAAATACTATCCAGCATCATATGGAGCAAAAACGCTATGCTGAGTAGTTCCAAAATGTTGCTTTTGAGTATCGGAACAATTATCGATTCCGTGGCGGCATGAGGGAATATAGTACAGTATATTCTTGGGAATTTGAATGTGTCATGCCCATGCATGTGTCCAACGTAAGAAGAAATGGTCTCCGTGATAAATATTGCTACACACTTTAGATTTCTACGAAACTAATAATCAATCTGCTGGCTACAGGATCTTGAAATCTTTGGAACCTGACTAACCTACTTGCCGTTGTGCAATAGGGCAAACTTTAGTAAAATAGAAGCTGTACATGCGAGAAATATATATATCTTTCAATTTCCAAAAGGTTGCTGTCCGCAGGTTCCATGCATTTTAAGAATAATAATATTATTATTATTGAAGTCTGACCTCATGGCTGTGTGGCCAATTGGATGAACAAGATGTTGTACTAGAGCGGTTTGCGTACAAATGAATCAAGCCGAAAGATGCCAGCCACGGTGATTTGCCAAGGGAAACAACTAGCAAATTAATGCTATAAAACCAGGACCTTTTCAAGCATAGCGATCCAATGACAGGCAGCTGTTGTCCTCGGCCCAGAAGTTCCCGATGGGCTTTCATTCCAGCACGGAGACCTGTCGGCAACGGGACGATGGGGAGGATGCTGGGAAGCTTGTATTCCATCCTCGAGCTTCTTGATAGTGTTGCATAACAGGAGCTTCTTGACAGTGTTGCATCACTTGTTAGGCACATGGGTAAAGTGGGCTAAGCAATAGGTTTAATATGTGTGACAATTTTCAATTAGAACAATCCCCCTCTTGGTCAACTTGATCTTTTGAAAGAGGATCTCACTCTATTTCTAACCACGCTTTCTTTTCTTGTTCAACAAAATATCCTTTTTTATTTTAGACAAAAGGTTTTCCCAGCTTTATTAGACATAAAGCAAACAGTGCAGGCTTAGTCTCTCCTACAGGTGCACCGACCAGCAGAGAAAAGGACGACTAAAGATCGTCAGAACAAATCATGGACACTCACCCAAAACTGTAGAGAACACTCACAGTTTTACAGAACAGTAACAAGCATTCTCCACATCAGAACGAATCACACTGCTGGAGTCCAAAACCAAAGACTGAGCACCCAATGCTTCCAACCTTGATCTCATCTCCCCATCCCAGTAGATTCTTGGTGGTTGACTTGCTTTCTCCTCTAGTTTCTAAACCATCAGCTTGAACTCAGTCCCCAACTGATGCTCATACATTGGTCTCCATCTTCTTAGCATTTTGGCCATCCCGATCCAAATCACTTTCTCCCCTGTACAAGTATGCCCCTGAAAACACATTTTGTTCTTCCTACAGGCTTACACTTTCCATTATACTAAGAGATCATACCATAAATTCATCAAGTCTTCAGAAACATCTCGATCTCCTAAAGAACAGTATCAACACATGCCCATCCCAAACTTGACTAATTGTCTTACCTTGTTCATTATTGATCACATACCAAGGCCAGAATTGAATAGCTAGACTTGAATTAATTACCAACCACTGATCTTCCCAAAACCTAATCTTTCTACCATTACCCTACTATCCATCTTATCCCCATCCTAGTTGCTTGAATACTCCACATCACACCTTTCGAGAAGGGTGAAACCGCAGTATCATTACTTCATAACACATTTGGGTTATTAGTATTGTATTTATAGTGAATGATTTTCACCCAAATGGTTATATTTTGAAGGCCATATCTAAAGATCCAAGAGCTAAGCAGCCTACCTTTTTCGGGGCCACCAGCTGCGAACTAGCCAAATGGTATTTATGTGCATCTTCGTTATTATTCCATAAGAAGTGAGACATCTGAGAATTAATCATGCTAATAACTGTTGACGGTAATTATTGTATGATTTTACCCATCAACCAAACATGAAATAAGGGTATAAAGGCAAACACCACCATAGAATAGGGTTTTAACTGACAGAATTCCACAGTTTTGGTGAATCAGTGTTTTTCAGGGTGTTAATCAGAAAAGAACCAAAGGAGGCCCACATGTCAGACTAAAACATTGAATTCCGCCATGAAAGTACATCAAGAATATTCTAGAGAACACTAGAGACTCGCCGGAGGAAGCGGGGCCCAGACGGCAGAGGGGGAGGTCGGCCGACCTGTCAGAGAGCCCCCTCTGCGTCCGCTTCGATGTGGACTCTCCACTGCCTTTGAGGATCAATCTCCATCTCCCGTCGAAGTCGGTTTGATCCAAGGGCTACGGTTCATCCCACCGGCATATATATATAGCCCCAGACCCCTAGGGTTTCATAATCAGATATCAATCAAGTCATACCCAGTTCAGAGAGCTAGAAACCCTAGAATTATTAGAGCTTTACCATCTAGAGCATAGCTACATAGGTTTAGAAGTAGAAGGAGGCAAGTTCTACTTGAGTTCTGGATCTTGTCTGGAGTTGGAGGCTTCCCGTAGCCATTGTAAGCTCTCTCTTGTATCTTAAACCTCTTTTGAGTGCTTGAGATAAAGTTGATTGACATTGTTCTACTATTGATTATGTTCTCGATTATGCCGTTCATTGCTTATTTAGATTGTATACATTGCATAGGATGGATTCATATTCGTACATAGGTTTGTATAGCTCTCATTCATTGACGTCATAGACGGGTGACCAATAGCATGTAAGCATGGTGCTTAGATATAGTTTGTCTGCAAATGCGCCTTATATATTCTGGATTCTGTGGTAGATCGCGGATGTGACACTCCCGTTGAGTCCTTTGTAGTCCACACTCCGAATGTAGGGAGAGTAGGAAGTTACTATTACTATAGAAGGTTGGCTATGATATTGATCTTCCTTAGTAATATTCCCTTAAGTATGAGTATGAAGTATCTTTGCCATGATTGCTAGTATAATTGCACCAATCTAATATGTCTTTAGTAGTATAGTTAAAATGACTTACGATATTCTTATGCATCTACCTAATCCATGCTAGTGGCTAGATAGGAAGTGCTCTAAGTGATCACATTATTATATATTGATTGATTGATCATTATGCTTATGATATATATCATTATTATTGTGATATAACCCCTGTTCTGAGTAAGTAGATCATACATGGTTATCTCCATATTTGCATGTGCATATGACAACCAACTATCTACTTGCATCCTATTTATTGCCAAACCCTTCCCATAAAATATAAATCGACAACTCAAAATACTCTTGGGTAAAATGCTACAATGGTGTATACTTTATCTGTGCGCTTGTGGATATAATATAATATAATTTTAGTCACTTGCTAGAAGTTCATGACATCTCTTAGAATCATGCTGGGGATGACAACCTAGTTATTTCTAAGAGATAGAGGTTAAAAGTTCAAGTGATCTGTAGGCTAATTAGGTGGCACATTAATCTATACCTCCCAGCATTTCTAGCGCCGTTATTGGGAATAGAGTCTAACTCTATTTTTGGTAATGACGTAAGAAATGTCAACAAGCATTTTTGGCGCCGTTGTCGGGAAAGTTGTTTTGGCATACATAAGATATAGATAGATCATATGCACAACACCAAATATGTCGAGAAACCATACAAAACCTTACTCAAACAGGCTCACCCTGTCCTTGTTTATTCTTGTGTAGCTTATGTAGGGTGATGTATGAACAGATTTGACCTTCCACAGAATTTTGTTGAAGATCCAGAAGCTTTCATCAGGAAGACCTGAGCCAAGCTCAGAAAGATCCCAGATCCTTCGCCGGAAGACATCCGTACAAGAAGTTTGACACTAGAGTTTGAGGCCATGGCTAAAAAGAGCCTTCGCAAGTTCTCTGCTCCAACCACCGCTAACATCCGTACTGGACCACCCACTGATGTTGGAGACAATGGATTCGAGCTCAAGCCTGCGCTCATCAACATGGTGCAAGCTAGTCAGTTTTGTGGAAAGTCATATGAGGATGAGAGTGCACATCTCCAACACTTTTTGAAGATATGCAGCACTTTCACCATCAAGGGAGTAACTAGAGATGTATTCTGCTCCTGCCCGTTTCCATTCTCACTGTTGGGAAGAGAAAAACAGTGGTTCTATGCAAACAAAGACAAGAACACTATATGGAATATATGCTCCACTGTCTTCCTGGCAAAGTTCTTTCCTGTGGGCAAGACGAATGCTCTCAGAGGAAAGATCAGAAGCTTTTAGCAATAGCATGACGAATCTGTCCTGGAAGCATGGGAATGTTTTCAAGACTACATCTGAGAATGTCCTCACCATGGGATAGAGAATTGGTTGTTTATGCAGACCTTCTACCATAGGTTGACTACTAGCACCCGTGAAACAATGGATGTTACTGCTGGAGGAGCTTTTCTGTCACTCACCATTGAACAAGCTACCACCCTTATAGAGAAGATGGCATCCAACCAGAGTTGGAATGAAGAACGAGCTCTGACCCACAAGAGAGGAGGAATGCACCAGCTTAAGGAGATCGACATGATTTCTGCCAAGATGGACTTGCTGATGAAGAAGCTTGATGACCGAGTGAGTGATAAGCGAGAGGTCAACTGCATTCATGATGCCTACATAACATGTGAAGAGGTGGAGGTACTAGCCACTCATGCCACAGCTGTTCGGAGATTCAGGAGGACGTGAACTACGTCAGCAAGAACAACAACTATTGTCCCTAGAATCAGAATTGGAATCAGAACCAAGGTTGGAATCAACAACAGAGGCTCAATTATCAAGGTAACAACTTCAACACACCATTGAGAGATCTAGTCTCTGGCCAGACCAAACTGCTAAATCAGATTTTGAAGAAACTAGTCTCCAATGACAAGTTGCTAGAGACCATCAACAACAGGATGGACGGTTTTGCCTCTGCTATCAAGAACCAGCTCAGCTTCAATAAAATGCTAGAATCTCAAATAGCTCAGCTGGCATCTTCTATCCATCCGTCCAATGAAGGAAAGATCCTAGGCCAACTAGAAGAACTAGAAACTACAAATCTGGTGGATATCTTCAATGCAAGATGGTACTATGCAGAGCACCGATCCAAGGGATGGAATGATGATTCTCTACCAGAGAAGAAGGGACACCCAGGAAGACCCATCATACCAATAGCCATTGGTTAACACGCCTTTGAAGAAGCAATCTGCGACTTTGGTACAAACGTTAACATTATGCCCAAAGTGATCTACGAGAAGATACATGGAGATGAACTCCTATACACGAACATGTGCTTGTAGCTAGCAGACCAGTCACTCTGCTATCCAAAGGAGATCCTGAAAGATGTCTACGTACGAGTTAGGCACTCGTATGTACCTGCTGACTTTGTGGTAGTTGAGACAGGAGGAGATGAGAAGTCACCAATCATTTTGTGACGACCATTCCTGAACACCGCCAAAGCTATCATCTACGCCCACAGTGCCAAAATCTGTTTCACTATCCCAGGGGAGTAAAGAAAGATTCACCTTCAAGAACAAGACAATAGAAAGTTCTACCCATCCACAGAAGCTGTACATCTACGAAGACAAGCCATCGCAGAAGAAGACAAGCAGAAGAAAGAACAAGGCTAGGCAGACTCACACTGAAGCTGTGAGGATGATCAACTCAGTTCGAGCTGAGTACGATCACTATGGATGAAAATTGTACGGATATTTATCTAACTGTCCGTTCGATCGAATCCATTTAGAGGTGCTTAGATCTATCCGTATCAGAGTCCGGATATTCAATATCCGGTACCGTATCCGTATCCAAATACTCAAATCGTATATTTATGATGTCGACATCCAATCGTATCCTATCCGGCATGGTTGATACTATCCGTATTTGAATCTGAATCTGACCAGAAATACGAAAACAAATGTGATATCAGAGATATCCGTTCGTATCCGATCCGTTTTCATCCCTAATGATCACCTTCTGGTTTCACCACACATGCCCAAGCTAGAAGATCAATGATCGACTACACAATCAATCAGAGGATCTCCTACAAAACCTTCTGCGACACAGGATCAAGTGTCAACATAATGGCCAAGGTAATCTATGACTTCCTATTTGGCAAGACACCCTTGTATTCTACCTATACGCAGCTGCAGATGGTGGACCAGACATTCAGATTTCTAGAGGGGATTGCTAAAGACATTATGGTAAAGATTCGAGATCACTATGTCCCCACTGACTTCTTGGTCCTGGATATGGGAGAAGAAGAGTATGATCCACCACTCGTACTTGGAAGACCGTTCCTCAACACTATGAGAGCAATTATGTGTATGAGATCAGGGGAGGTCCACTTCCAATTCCATAAGGAGAAGGTTCGCTACTACTTCAACAGTTGCACAACTTATGAGCAGCCAAAGAAGAATAGGTCAAGGAGGAGACGCCGTTCCTCCCAACACTTGAACCGCTCAAGGATGATTGGGCAGATTATGAAGGAGAAGTCAAAAGGAGTGATTACGAAGAGAAGAAGGATGAAGAGACTGTGAAAGATGAGCTCCCAGCTTCAACCTCGCCGTCAACATCATCAACCAAGAAGGTATGGAGGAAAAAGGAGGCACCTTCTAGCTCATCATCAGAAGTGCAACCAGGGTCACTATCTCAACCCGACGATGCACCGAGTAAAGAATGAACAAGACAAGAAGTCTTGTTCGGAGGATTATAACCACCGAGCCTTCGCCAAAAGGTAAACTTGGTACCTATCCATATTTACTTTTCAGCATTTGCGTTAGTATCTTAGTAATTGCATATCTACTTTCCTACACTTGAAAGAAAATAAAAATATTTATTGCTTTAGATAATATAAAAGTCCCATGTGACTAATCTTATGGCATAGCTTAAAAACATTATTCACTGTGGTGGCATAAAAATATTTTGCATCTAGGATAGACATCTGCATCATATTTACTTTCTGCATTCATAAACTCTAAAAATACAAAAAATATATGGGCACATGAAGGTCCACACTTTTTAGAAAACACCAAAAATATGTTGGCACATGAAGGTGCACCCACTTAGGGAACTTTCTACTGGAATTATAAAATCAATCACTTACCATGGAGTGGTATTTAATCTAACCCCTGTCCATGAGATTTGGTATTCTTGTCGGTAATTTAGTTATTACAGGACGATACATGATCAAGGAGCTAGTCAACCCGACGCCCTTACGATGCCGGTACACCTGCTCCCAGAAGGATCACTCAACTTGCAACATCAAAGACCATGTCAACATCCAGCTTGGGGGAGGGTACCCTCCACTTAATTCAGCTAAGTATAAGTTTCCCACCTTATTACTATACCGTATTGCTTTCACGTGAGTTAGCTAGTTAGATAAAATTTGAAAACCAAATTAATAGTGTTTAGGTTAGTTTGTGTATTTGAATAAAATAAAAAGAGAGTACTTACAATAATTTTGCTCAGACTAGATGGAAACCATACATAGGAATCGATAAGTAGCACCCCACCATGATTCCTCATAACACTTAGTTTTCAACTTGAATCATCCTAAGTTTTAGACACAACCAATTTAACTTGAAGATTTACTTTGAACCTGAAACTTGTGGGTAGCAAATGCTTGATCTAAGTATTGGTGATTGAGGGATATGATATGCAAAAGTTTGAGCTGCTATTTATCTTGATCCTAGTGATACTTGAATTCTGGAGATTTACTTTGAAAATCCTTAAAACCACATGATGAGTTCCTGAATGACAAGAGATTTACATTCCTACCACAGCCATACATGCTAGATTAGGAAAACATACACATTATATACTACTTGCTTTATTTTGAGTTTTGTAAAGTTTTCACTACTATACAAAATCTTTTGGGAGGCACTTCTGAAAACTTAACCAAGGCGGTCAGCCCAGCAAACCGCCTCGGTTAAGACGGGCCGGCTGAAGGCTGGGCTAGGCCGCCCTCAACCGCCTCGGTTAATACCTTTTCCGAGGCGGTTATCCTAATAAAACCACCGCGGTTAATGCATATTAATCGAGGTGGTTGTGTTAAGACAACCGCCTCGGAAAAGGCATTAACCGAGACGGTTGTTGTAACTCAACTGCTACGGTTAATAATAGATTAACCGTGGTGGTTTAGTTAAGATAACCGCCTCCATTAACTCTGACTATAAAACAGCCACCCTCCCCTTCTTCCTCCCGTGACCGCTCCTCCATTTTTTGGGGTTTTGAGCACAAAAGCCTAAAAATAACCATTTCAAGGGGGGAGGTTTTGCCCTTGATTTGGTGAAGGGTGGCACCGTAAGAGGTTGATTCTTACTATCCAAATCTTTTCCTCTCTTTTTCATTATTTAGGTGCTTTTCCAAATGGTTTAGATCTAGATCTAAATGGATGAGAGAGAATAAGGAATTTAACCTATTTAGTGAAGGGTGGCACCGTTAGAGGTTGATTCTTACTCTCCAAATCTGCTTTTCCTCTCTTTTCCATGATTTATAGGAGTTTTTTTGAAATGTGGCCGGTTTAGACCTAGATCTATTAAGATGAGAGAGAGTAAGTAAATCTAGAGTTGGATTTTATGAAGGGTGGCACTTGGGAGTATTTAGATGCTTTTTCGATGCTTTCAATTAGTTGTAGAGTTGGATTTACTGCTCGTCTAAAATGACTTTTCAATTCGCTGTGTTTGTATAAGGTGAAGGTCATGGAGAGCAGGGAGAATTGGATGTACAAGACATCAAGGCTGAATCTGTCTTTTCTGAAAAATGTGAGGAAGAAGTTCATTCCTTTTGCGCGGAAGCATCGTCTGAGTCTGGGCTGAGATGACATGATTTGTCCGTGCAATGACTGAAAGAATCGGCTTGCCCAGGAAGACAACGTTGTGCAATCACACTTGGTACGGTATGGGTTCATCAAGGACCCAAAGTACACTGTGTGGAAGTATCACGACAATGCGAGACGTGAGTACATCACGATCAGTGATATGCTCCAGGACATGGCAGACAACGCCGACGCTTGCGATGGGGAAGGTGACCCTGTCGTTGACACGTTGCTGTCGGAGGATACAGAGTTTATTGAACAGGTTGCTAACTGTCAGGATCACGATGATATTTTGTTTGGGGATCCAAAATGGCTTGAGAATTTCAGAGTGATGAAGCATGCGGCAATTGATCCCCTGTACAAGGATGGGGGGAAATGTCCACAACATTGGATTGCGCTCCATTTCAATCTCCAGTTTCTTATGTTGAAGGCTCGCCACGGGATGGCCGACACTTGCTTCAACGACCTGTTACGTATCCTTGGTGACAGTTTCCCAGAGGGTAACAATGTGCCCACCAATACCTATCAGGCGAAGAAGCTGATCCGGCCAGTGGCGATGAAGCTTAGAAAGTTTGATGCATGTCCTAACCATTGTATTCTATTTCGATTGAAAAGTTGGAGAGCTGTCCGCGCTGTGGCACTAATCGTTACAAGAAAAATGCCGGTTGTTGCACGGGTGATGAGGAGGTACCCTCGAGAGGGCCAAAAAAGAAGAAGAAGAAGGCCAACAAACAGCCGCCTCCTGTGGACAAAGAAGAAGAGGGTTACACACTCAGGAAAAGTCCTGCCCTGTCGGTGTGGTACCTGCCCATCATCGATCGGTTGCGTGCACTATTCGGGAATCCAGAGGATGCCAAGCTTATGTCCTACCATGCATCTCCTGAACGTGTGAAGGGTGATGGCAAGCTGCGACATCCGTCCGATGGCAAGCAATGGAAGCATTTTGACGCCAAGTTCACAAAATTTGGGGACGAGCCTAGGAACGTCAGGTTCGCGCTGAGTACCGATGGGATGAATCCCTTTTGCGACCTCAGCAGCGCGCGCACAGCACGTGGCCGGTCACCCTCACCATCTACAACCTACCTCCACACCTATGTCAGAAGCGCAGGTACCTTCTACTCACCTTGCTTATTTCAAGACCGAACAGCCCGCCAATGCTATAGACGTGTTCTTGGAGCCCTTGATGGAGGACATGCAGACACTATGGGAGGTAGGGGTCGATATGATGGATGCGTCCGACAAGAAGGAGTTCACTCTAAAAGCCATCATCTTTGTCACCATCACCGATTACCTTGGTCTTTTTTCACTATCGGGGCAGATTAAAGGGAAGAGCGGTTGCGTAGTTTGCATCGATGGCACCTGCTACACTTACCTTAGTGCATCGAAGAAGATGGTGTATATGAGGTATAGACGATTCCTCCCCAAGAAGCACAGGTACAGGAATCCTTCGATGAATATGTACTTCGACAACAGTGACGAGCTTGAAATTGACATGTTGGATAGGTCGGGGTACGGGCAAAAGGTGTACTCCTCTACTACTACTCCTAATACTACTTGACTACTACTACTCTACACTACTACTACTCTACTCCTACTCTGCTCTATTCCTTTACTACTACTCCTACTCTACTCCACTCCTTTACTACTACTCTTACTCGATCTACTACTCTACTACTCCTCCTACTACTACTCTGTCCTACTTCTACTCCTACTCTACTACTACTAATACTCTATTCTACTACTACTACTACTTGACTACTCCTACGATGTACTCCTCTACTACTCCTCCTAATACTACTTGACTACTACTACTCTACACTAGTACTACTCTGTTCTATTCCTTTACTACTACTCCTACTACTACGCCACTCCTTTACTACTTGTGCGATGATGAATTGGTTTTGATTCTAGTAATGTGCCGATGCAGTGGCATTTGCAATGATGTGAAACTTAATTTGTATGCTGAGGCAGCGGTTAGTGATGATGAAAAGTTCCCATATTGCTTGTGAGCCTCTAAACTAGGATGGCTTGTATACCATATACAAGCAACCAGTTTAGAAGCAATGTGATTACAATGGGGCAATTCTGAGCCAAACATGTACTTTTCTTATACTCTTGTGTACTTTTATTATACTCTTTTGTACTTTTCTTAATTTATTTGTAAACGCAATGATGAATTGTTTGGCATATACTCTACACAAACCTAAGGGCTATGATTACAATATGCCAAATCTGAGCCAAATATGTACTTTTCTACTATTCTTTGTTTACTTTTAGTGTACTACTCTTTTGTATTTTTCGTAATTTCTTTGTACACCTACTCTCAATGTAAATGAAAAATGATGTAATCTCCGATTGCAATGAAAAAGGATGTAATATTCTTTTCTTTTGTACTTTTCTTGTCTACTTTGTATGACCTACTCGTACTTGTGAGATGTCCGTATAACTATATCTTATTCATAGCTTCCAATGGCGGGATCGCCTGAAGGACAATGGCACCAGCCAAGCCCGGGCCCGAGTGATAAGGGAGGCTCCTCATCATCAAATGAGAGCAGCGAGTATGAGGAGAAGGTTCTAACACCTAGGCTGGAGAAGAAAGCACGTACGGAGGAAGAAGAAGATCTGACCTATACGCTGGAAAAGGGACAAAGAACAGGGCCGTCAACTCAAGGATCTTGCACCCCAGGTCGCGGACCAGAATATGAAGAGGGCAACGTAAGTGTACAACTAACACACCATCAACGGGCTCACATGTACTATGTATACACCTAATGTGAGCTCCTGTCATTTACACAGATTCTAGTGCTGCCTTTGCGTTTGAAGTTTGGTGATGAGGGGCATGAATCCGGTCTGTCCCCAGGCGCTTCATCAGAAAAGATAAGCTCCAAGAGTGAAAAGTCAGAATTGAAGAGGGGCCAGCACAGAAGGCACTAGGTGTCGAAGAAGGTGCATGCCATAACCAAGATAGGGCCGCAGGGATAGCCCTTGGAGGCACAAACAGTCATCGACACCTTCAGCAACCAATGTTCTTGCATAGTAAGGGAACATGTGCCTATCACTTATTCAGATTGGAGGAAAGTGCTGCAGACTCTGAAGGACAAAGTGTGGGTTGACGTGAAGAGACATTTCCAGTATCCACCCGAAAAATACAATGAAGCCGTGTGTAGGGGCCATACGTTGTTCATGGCAGGCAAAGCTCTTCGCAGCTTCCGGTCCTGTAACAGAACCGTCTAAATCACATGGCCCACAGGCACCTGTCATTGTCACTAATGACCTCTGACAGCTGGGCCCATGTCCTAGATGATCTAGAAGGCTCTGTCGGGCTACATAAGCACCCGTATTCTCCGACAGGATCCCATTGCGAAGCCATTACAGGATTACAACATTTCATAATAAAATACACCAGAGTAAAAGCACAGAAAGATTATAAAGTACTTAGATTACAAACCAGTTGTCCAAATAGAATTTAAGTGCAATTATTACAAACCATAATTAAAAGTTGGTAATAGTTAGACAACAATACAACATACTTAGATAATTGATACAGGAACCCTGCCCACGGGTTCAACTTTACTCTTCCTCACTTCCTTCCTGCACGATTGTCACACAGCAGGGGGCCAGATAAACCTCCGACTGCTGGTTTCTTGCAACAAGGGTTAACAAACCCTGAGTACTGGAGTACTCCGCAAGACTTACCCGACTAAGAAAAAGGAATGAGACTCCGGAATGCAGGCTGAGGGGAGTCAAGGTAAGGCTTTACCAAAAGTCAAAGTATTTTGCGGAAAAAGCATTGATAATCCTACTTTCAGTATTTTACTCAATATTAATATCATCAATATCAATAGTTCTCAGTTCTTTCACATATATCCTTCAAGTCCAATTACTTATTCATTCTCCAAAAACATCCTAGTTCTGAACCACTATTCGATGTAGGTGTGAGGATCAAGTCTCCATAACCGAGGAGCAACGTCGATTCGAATCGATTAGTACCCAGCTGGGGATCCCTAACCACACTGCATATGTAGTACCTAAGCTCGCATATACCAACCCCCATTTACCACGGCTTTTCTATCCCTGAACCGGTCCTGCGCCACCCGAGAGCACAGTACTCCTCTCGTCTCCAGGCACGCAGGCCACGAGGGTACACGCTACTCTCGCCATCTCTCTACTCCCAGTGCGTGGTTGTCGGTTCAAGCAATAGAGCCACCGGAGATAGGGATTCCCGGAGTATGTGGCTAGTTGCAAAGTCTCGATCACAGCATGCCAACAACGAACGGTCCCTAATACTTTTCTATTGGAAACCATGCATTGGGACTCTAACCTAAGTACACTGGTGACCACCCGGTTTTCACATCCCTTTTCCGATGGCGACGATAAGTTGGGACTGTAACCTAAACATATGACCACCAAACGGAAAACTCATCCCCGTTGATGACAATGGACTGGCCAAGAACACTGCCAACGATGAGGACAATACCATTCCCTTGATTCATTCTTTGTATATCTTCATAGTTTAAAATAGCATTTTTGCAAAGCTAACATTTAAGCATGACTAAGCATTTTTCAACACTTTAAACAAATCAGGTTTTCAGGTTAGGATAAGTGGTCAAGGAAAGGTAATGCATCAATAGGTTACCACTCAACTCCTATTAACCTAATGCAATAGATTAACTCAAGTGATAAATATTTATAAATAACAAGGAGGGGCTAATGCACCGGGGCTTGCCTTGGATTGCAAAAAGAGTGGGGTCGGGGTTAGTGCTACAAATGTCAAATCCCTGTACCAACTTCGGAGTAGGCTCCTCAGCAGTCACCTCAGTCTTCACCTTTTCATTCACGGGGACTACACGTATGCAATGATGTATACTTAATATGATGCAAGCATGAAATGTCATGCAACAACATGGAATATAAGAATCAATAATTAATAATACATAAACTAGAGCACAACTTCTCTTCATATGTAAGTCATAATAAATCTAGCCTAAGATACCCTAGGTCATAAGTGTGTTTGACCTAGAACCACAATCAACCATAAAATCACACAAACCCTAAGTCATTAACATTTAATTACCTTTTTAATTAACCTATTATCCTAATATTAATTATCCAGTAATTAAATTACTTCTAATTAAGCTCAAACTTCACCAACAGATAGGTCTTGCATCAAAACAGTACCAAAATAAATTTCATGACTTTTGGAGTTATAGAGAATTAATTAAAATTACACCAAATTGCATTTATTATTTAATCTACTAATTTTTAGATCCCACAGAAAGTATTCAAAACCTACACTTAATATTTTTATTAAATAATACATACCATAGAGAGTATCCACAAATATTTTCATGATTTTCAGAGCATTAATTTAATTCATACAAAAAGATTAAAGTGCAGCACTATTCCTTTCTAATATAAAACAGAAAATCAATTTAAATCCCTAGAAAAAAGAAAAACCGAGAGCAGCCCGGGGCGGCCCACTAACGCAGGCCGGCCCAGCACCCGCCCGCGCGCCACCCCGTGCGCTGCCGTCTCACAGGGACGCTGACAGGCGGAGCCCGCATGTCAGCTCCTCCCCTAACCTCCCGCGCGCCCATGCGTACGCGCACCCGCGATGACCCGCCACGGACGTCACGGTGAAGTCTAGCACTAAGCAAACCATCTAGCGCACTAAGCCCTAACTCTACGCGCCTGTTGACGGTAGTTATTGCTCATTTTTATCCATCAATTAAACATGAATTATGGGCATAAAACAATACACAACATAATTATGGGGTTTGATTCTAACAAGTTCCATGAGTTTTGGTGTTCTCACATGTTTTACAGGGTATAAAGGGATATTCAATTTTTCATCAATTAAAAGTATCTCAAATGAGGAATTGGAGTTCACCATTGCATAGAGCTTATCGATATGATCGAAACGGACCTATGGTTTGCTATTTTTGGAGTCTGGAATAAAGAGATATGGATTTTACAAACAGTGAAAGATTCTAGAACCTGAGCTACGAGATTAATTAAAGGTTGATGGATTAATTGGGCCTAAATCAGAATTCGGCCCATTAAAGCCTATGTGCACATGGTGAAAAGGCTTAGTACCATATTGTTTGATCAAGGTGGAGGGGAGGCCAGGTGCCCCCATATATGGAACCCAGGACCCCCGAGTCAAGTGCACCATTATGGAGTTGTAGAGGCGTCCCTCGAATGGATAACCTCTCAGCTCTAGAGAATTAGGGGTAGACTTTCCAATGTAGTAGATTAGTTCTAGTTGAGAGTTAGGGAGAGCAGAGCTGCGCTTCGGTTCTGGAGAAGTCTTCAGGGGTTTGGTATATCTTTGTATTTCATCTTTGTAAGACTTATGCTTTAATATATTTATCTTCTCTATTTACTTTATGCCTTGAATTTGATTGGTTAGTATAGTTGTTATACTTTGCCATAGGATCTCCGCTCGCATCGAGTGCTCTAGTTTTCATATGGGATTAGAGTAGTAATTAATAGTGTAGGCATGGTGTCTAGACTAGAGGTTAACTGAGATTGCACTCAACCTTACGAATAGTTGTGGTAGCCCCAGGAGGTGACAGCCCTGATGGCCGACGTATTCCACCTCGTGTAGGTTGATGATTGTAGGACCTTAGTCAGAACTTCCTAGTCCCATTCTCATCCCGTTCCGTGGCTAGTGTTCTGATGTCCCGAAGTGTTATTGTGTGATTACTTTATCTACCATGAATCAGTTATTATAGAACCCCAGTAATAGAGAAGTATTTAGGAACCTTGAACTCTCCCGTTATCCTCTCACTTTAGCTATCTACTCTTTTATCATAGAATTCTCCTATGTGTCTATATCATTTAAGCATAACTCCTATTATTTATCGTTACCCCTACTATAGTCTAGTTGGTGTACTAAGTTAGTAGACACATGATGGTCAACTATCAAATTCTTTAACCATTGCTTCCCTGTGATAAAATATAAATAATGATACCTGGAATACTCCCGGTAAAATGCTATAGTGGTATTCTGTGCGCTTGCCGAATCTTTTATATTTTAATTGTGCATAAGAAATATCAACAGCGCCTCCGACAAGCTGAGCTCATCCATGGCGGACGCGGCGACGCGGCAAACCCGTTCCAGCAATCGGAACGCGGTAGAGTTTAAGAAAAGCACATGGGAAGTTCCAAAGGCTGACCACGACTCGATCTAGCTAGTTGGTTGGGGCTGTGGCGGTGCGGAGAGGTGAACGCGACGGCGGCGACCGATGCGGCGGTGCGGACCTCATGGCGAGTCCTCGTTCCGAGCTAACCTAGGCACAAAATAGTAAACTGGCTCAAACATGGGCATCGGTAAGGCACTCAGAACCCAAAACGTGAAGCCGTGGGGCTTGTGGCGGTGCTCCGGCGAGAACCCGAGGAAGAAGAAAGCGGCGCCCGGGCGTTTCCAGCGACGAGAGAACTCACTGGAGGGCTCAAGAGACGCGCTACGGAGTGGTGATGATGGTGGCGAGATGGAGAGGGTGGCGGTGGTTGGAGCACGACGAATTTTGGCCTCAACCGAAAACCTCGCTGGCGAGCCGAGAAGGGAGAGAATGAAGAGGAGAGGGCGTGTCGTCGCCTTTAAGCGACCGGGGAGGTGGGGGTAAGCTTGAGCGGCTGTCCGGGGTCCCCAAGCGGCTCTAGCGCGGCAGCGACAGCGCGCAGGCCGGCTAGACGACACCGGCGTGCATCGCGGCGCACGCGTGCGCGTGCAGTGACCTTGTAGGGGTCCGTGTACTGTAGCTAGAATTTCTTGGTCAAATGCTACTCAAACAATTATGCCCTATATAATTCGAATTTGTGAAAATTCCAAATACAAAAGTTGTGTGAAATTTCATGTAGAATATTTTTTCTTTTTGAACCATATTCAAATTTGGCCCAGATTTGAAAATATTCAAAAGGGGCTAAATCCCCAATTTAAAATTCAAACACAATTCAATTAAATTCTCTAAAATTTTCTATATGACTTGAAATTATGTAAACATGAAAGTTGTTCACTTTTCTGAGCTCTACAACTCTTATTAAGGGTATTTGGTCAGATTCTTCATAATATTCGAAATGACATTTCAAATTCAAATTCCAATCCAATGTTTTGAGTTTAATTCAAATTTCCACCGTATAACTCCAAAATCTCCAAAAATAAAAGTTGTTTCATTTTAAAAGATCTACAACTTTTATTAAGATAGTTTCATCAGATTCCTTATAGTATTTGAATTAGGTTTTTTGGGCCTAATTAGGGTTTAGTTTGATTTTTCTTTTTAATTTTATTTTTGCTTTCCAAACATAGGGTTAATTGCACAATCATTACCAAACATAATCAAATCACTCTATGAGCCCTAAGCACAATCAGATGCATGCAAGTAATTTAAATATGATAACATGGCAGATTAATTAATTGTAATACCAGAGGTATTACAGCCTTCCCCCCTAAAAGAAATCTCGTCCCGAGATTTGATACACGACTAAGACTTAAGACTAAGCAATGGAAAAGAAAATGTGCCAAGGAAAACTAAATCTAACCTGATCACTAAAGGAGTGAGAAAGGTTTTCATATTACATGACGGGGAAATTTTGCATCTACAAGGTAGCGAAAAACTCGGGGAAATTCTCGGAAAGATAGTCCGTCCGATTCCCAGGTAGCTTCATCTTCAAAATGCTGACTCCATTGTATCTTGTACCACCTGGTTGTGGTTCTTTGAGTAACATGATCCTTTCAAGCTAAGACTTGAATCGGATACTCGGAACATGTCAGGTCCTGTTTGAGTTCCACTCCTTCAACATCAATAACTTGATCGGGCACTAGAAGACATTTCTTAAATTGCGACACATGGAGCATATTGTGTACTTCAGAGAGGTGCTCCAGCATTTGCAACTTGTAAGCTACTTTTCTCACATGTTCTATAATCAGAAATTGTCCAATATATCGTGGGGCTAGCTTGCCTTTGACTCCGAAACGGTTGACCCCCTTCATTGGCGAAATCTTTAGGTAAACATAATCTCTAGTCTTGAATGCTAATGGTCGACACCTTTGATCGGCATAACTTTTCTGACGTGACTGTGCCACTTTCAAATTCTCCTGTATCAGTCGAACCTTTTCTTCGGCTTCATTGACCAAAGTCAACTCCATAAAACCATCTTTCTCCAGGTTCAGACCAATTCAACGGAGTACGACACCTTTGACCTTAAACTGCTTCAAACAGAGCCATCTTGATGCTTTCTTGATAGCTGTTATTATACGAGAACTCTGCCAATGCTAAACACTCGTCCCACGTGTTGGTGTAGTTGAGTGCACAAGCCCTCAACATATCCTCAAGTACCTGGTTAACTCTCTCGGTCTGTCCATCAGTCTGCGGATGGTATGCTGTGCTATGCAGAAGTTTTGTCCCTAATGACTTGTGAAAAGCCTTCCAAAAATTGGAGACAAACTAGGTACCTCGATCAGAGACAATGGTCTTCGGCATGCCATGTAGCTTCATCAGGTTTTCTATATAAAGCTTTGCGTACGTTGGTGCCCTGTAATCCTTTTTGACCAGTAAGAAATGAGCTTGTTTCGTGAGATGATCCACAATAACCCAGATGGAATCAAAGCCTCGGGATGTTCTGGGCAAACCCACTATGAAATCCATAATAATATCCTCCCACTTCCATGCAGGAACAGGTAACGGTTGCAGTCCTCCACCTGGCTTCATATGGACAGCTTTCACCTTTTGGCACGTGTCACACCTTGCTACATACTGAGCAATCTCTATCTTCATCTTAGTCCACCAAAATTTCTGCTTTAAGTCCGGGTACATCTTATTGCTTCCTGGATGAATTGAGAATCTGGTCAAATGCGCTTCATCGAGAATCATGCGACGTAACTCAGGAACTTTTGGGACTACAAGTCGATTCTTGAACCATACCACACCTTCATCATCAATTCTAAAACAATCCGCCTTTCCAGCTTGTACTTTCTCCTTAATGTGCTTGATTCCTTTGCTTCCCTTTTGAGCAGTGATGATTTGCTCACGGATAGGTGTTTCAATGCTGATGTTGGCCAGACTGCCCTGTGGAACTATTTCTATGCCTAACTTTTCCAGCTCATAACATAAAGATAGGTCATACGGTCTTACAGTCAAACAGTTGCAGTGAACTTTCCGACTGATTGCATCAGCAACCACATTAGCTTTACCCGGATGGTAGTGCACTTCAATATCATAATCCTTTATCAACTCGAGCCATCTTCTTTATATCATGTTCAACTCTTCTTGAGTAAAGATGTACTTTAGGCTCTTGTGATCCGTGTGGATATTACAAGTACTACCTAGCAGGTAATGACGCCAGATCTTCAAGGCATGTACCACAGCTGCCAACTCCAAGTCATGGGTGGGATAATTCTCTTCATGACGCTTGAGCTGTCACTGAAGCATAAGCAATAACTCGACCCTCTTGCATCAGGACACAACCAACATCGGTGCCCGAAGCATCGCAGTACACATCAAATGGCTTTTCAATATCCGGCTGAGCTAAGACTGGTGCTTGTGGTCAACAACTTTTTCAAGGTTTGAAACGCTTTCTCACACTCGGGTGACCAGACAAACTTGACCTGATTCTTCAACAAGCTAGTGATGGGCTTGGATATCTTAGAAAAATCTGGAATAAATCGACGGTAGTATCCCGCCATTCCCATGAAACTGCAGACCTAATGTACGGTGGTTGGTGGCTTCCAATTCAAGATTTCCTCCACTTTACTTGGATCAACGGATACGCCTTCCGCCGACAGGATATGTCCGAGGAATGGGACTCTGTCTAACCAAAACTCGCACTTGCTGAACTTGGCATAGAGTTGATGTTCTCTCGAGCGAGTCAGGACAACATGGAGGTGGTTGGCATGTTCTTCAGGGGTTTTGGAGTAGACAAGGATGTCATCAATGAACACAACCACAAACTTGTCAAACTCCGGCATGAATATAGAGTTCATGAGGTACATGAAATAGACAGGGGCATTGGTTAGGCCAAATGACATAACTAGTTATTCATAGAGGCCATATCTAGTGGTGAAGGCTGTTTTTGGAATGTCTTCGGGACGGATTTTTATTTGGTGGTAACCAGACCTAAGGTCAATTTTTGAAAACATCTTGGCTCCAGATAGTTGGTCAAAGAGTAGGTCAATACGAGGCAAAGTGTATTTGTTTTTGATGGTGACCTCGTTGAGTGGGCGGTAATCAACACAGAGTCGGAGGGATTTATCTTTCTTCTTCACAAAGATAGAGGACAACCCCAAGGAGACGAGCTAGGTCTAATAAAACCTTTATCCAGCAAATCTTGCAACTGAACCTTAAGCTCTGCCAGTTCTTTGAGAGGCATCCTATAGGCTCTACGAGATATAGGTGTTGTTCCAGGCTTCAACTCAATAGCAAACTCCACATCACGATCAGGTGGCAAACAAGGCAAATCATCGGGGAACACGTCCAGAAACTCACAGACTACCGGGATATCATGCACTTCTTTGATTGCGGTTACACACACCCTTCCAACAGCTCTCTGAGGAATTGGGAGTTGAATGAGGAGTTAGGTTTGACTATTAGGCAAGTTTACCCTGATTGTTCTATTCAGCACGTCGATGAGGGCCTTGTGCTGATACATCCAATTCATGCCTAATATCACATCTCTGTCTTGATCCTTGAGTACTATCATGGTGGTAGGGAATATATGCCCGCCCAATTCTATAGGTACTCGTTGCACTATCTCCTTAGTATTTATATGCCCCCCGGGCGAATGTATAAGTAAATTTTTCTTTATTCCCCAATTGGTATCTCATGCTTGACGACAAATGTGTGATTGATGAATGAATGAGATGCACTAGAATCAAAAAGCATAATTGCAGGATGACTTGCGACAGGGAACCTACCCATCATGACGGGTTCACCCTCGGGAATCTCACCAACTTGAGTGTAGTAGACCTGACCTGCTTTCTTGACCCCTTTCCCTTTTGGGTATGCTGCTGATGACCACAATGCTGAGCCTGTTGCTGCTGACCGCCAAGACCCTTCTGTGGATTCTGATTATACTGCTTCAGGAATGGACAGTCGCGAGCCCAGTGCCCCATCTTGCCACAGTTGTAGCAAGGATGGTTGTAGTTGACCTGTGGGGTGGTAACACGAACGCCAGGGGCATTCGGCTATGTGGTGTTTTACTGGTTGGAAGTGTGGGAGGTAGCAGTAGTGCGAACAATGACCTGCTGCTGAGGGTAGGGTGGATGCGAGTGGTGAGTGGGATGATAAATGATTTTCTGACGCTTCTGGCCGCCAGAAGACCCAGACTTCTTCTTATTTTCCTCTTGCTGCTTACGGTCACTCTCTTCAAAGGCAATGGCAATGTTGACAGCCTCATGATAGGTGCAGTGGAGGTTGTTGGACAGGCTTCTCTGAATCTTGTAGTTCAGACCCCTAATAAAGCAGTCCTTCTTTTTCTGGTCGGTGTTGGTGTGCTCAGGGGCGTACTGCGACAGGTGATTGAACTGGCCAACATATTGCAGTGAATCAAGCTAAACTTCTATTCCATGGTACAGGAGCCAGTCATCAGCCTCCAGGGGCTCATCAGCCTTGGTGAACACAGGTGGATGGGTATCCGGGAAGTCCACATATGTTGTCTCATCATCATCGCGGCGGCCACAACGCCCACCACGGTTGCCTTGATTCTGCGCCATCGCTGCGGCGGCATTGGCCAAGGCCGCAATGGCATCGGCCAAGGTTGGTGGAATAGGCGGTGGATTGAGAGCAGCTCCATCCTCAGAGGTTCTAGCACCAGACGCACAGGTATTGACAGGCATCTGTTTAATTGCAAACCGAACTTAGGACTAGCATTACTTAATCGAAACGTAGCAGTAGTACATACTTCAACATTACAACACTTAAACGATACTTAAATGACAAGACTAGGACTTAACAAAGTTCCCATCCCACAGCTAAGGTTCTTGGCTAGCACCAACATTACAACACAATGATAACGATAGGCTGACGTCCCTAGTCCTATGACTAGTCTAGTCGTCGTCGATGACGATCATGTCCTCCTCCTCGTCATCCTCCACGATCACATCCTGCATGGGATAAACTGCCTCCTCAATGTCATCCTCTTCGACCCCTTCCCCAGGCCCCTCGACCACACCCAACTCAGGCTCTTCCTCGTGTGGAGCAAGGATGGGGTTGAGCTGGTCGTTGAGCCTGTGGATCTCCTCATGCAGGGCATCATTGTAGTGCTCAATGTGCTCGACGTAGAACTCCAACTCATGGACTCTTGCCCGAGCCACGTCCTCATGTGCCCAAGCCTCCTCCTTCTCACGAGTCAAGCGGTCCACCTCATGCTGCAGCTCGGCGACCATCTTCACGTCCCTGTAGTGGTCATGATGGGCCACCATGAAATCCTCAGTGAGCAGCTTGATCTCCTCCTTAAACTCCTTGCGGCTGCGGCGGGGATGGCTGCTGCCAGAGGCCTCCCCGTCACGTGGCGCCAGCTGGTGGCGCGGAACTCCCTTGGGTCCAGTCATCTTGCGAGCGGTGAGCTTGGTGCGTGCCAGCTGGAGAAGGTGAGTTTGGATTAGCAAAGATATTAGAGGCTAGCAAGAATAGGTTTGATAGATCCTAACCCATAAACCATTTTTAAGGAGAAGTTAATTAACATGTGAATTAATCATGATGCATGAATCATACTTACGAATTTTAAATCAATGCAACATAAAAAAATGCATAATAATTTTTAACATAGGGCTAATAAACATATTATTCCACTTGCTACCATAGATATAATATGGGCTGAGATAAGAGCAAGTAATTTGGACCAAAATACCAATTTAGATTTTTACTATCCAAAACATTTTGAAGCTTTGAAAGGTAAAATTACAGTGATTTAGCAATGGAATGCTCTGATACCATCTGTAACAGAACCGCCTAAATCACATGGCCCACAGGCACCTGTCATTGTCACTAATGACCTCTGACAGCCGGGCCCGTGTCCCAGATGATCTAGAAGGCTCTGCCGGGCTACATAAGCACTCGTATTCTCTGACAGGATCCCATTGCGAAGCCATTACAGGATTACAACATTTCATAATAAAATAGATCAGAGTAAAAGCGTGGAAAAATTATAAAGTATTTAGATTACAAACTAGTTGTCCAAATAGAATTTAAGTGTAATTATTACAAATCATAATTAAAAGTTGGTAGCAGTGGGACAACAATACAACATACTTAGATAATTGATACACGAACCCTGCCCACGAGTTCAACTTTACTCTTACTCACTTCCTTCCTGCACGATTGTCACACAGCAGGGGGCCAGACAAACGTCCGACTGCTGGTTTCCTGCAACAGGGGTTAACAAACCCTGAGTACTAGGGTACTCCGCAAGACTTACCCGACTAAGAAAAAGGAATGAGACTCAGGAATGCAGGCTGAGGGGAGTCAAGGTAAGGCTTTAGCAAGAGTCAAAGTGTTTTGCGGAAAAAGCATTACTAATCTTACTTTCAGTATTTTACTCAATATTAATATCATCAATATCAATAGTTCTTAGTTCTTTCACATATATCCTTCAAGTCCAATTACTTATTCATTCTCCAAAAACTTCTAGTCCCGAACCACTATTCGATGTAGGTGTGAGGATCAAGTCTCCATAACTGAGGAGCAACGACGATTCGAATCGATTAGTACCTAGCTGGGGATCCCTAACCACACTGCATATGTAGTACCTAAGCTTGCATATACCAACTCTGTCTACCACGGCTTTTCTATTCCTAAACTGGTCCTGCACCACCCGAGAGCACAGTACTCCTCTTGTCTCCAGGCCACGCCAGCCACGAGGGTACACGCTACTCTCGCCATCTCTCTACTCCCAGTGCGTGGTTGTCGGTTCAAGCAATAGAGCCACAAGAGATAGGGCTTCCCGGAGTATGTGGCTAGTTGCAAAGTCTCGATCACAGCAGGCCGACAGCGAACGGCCTCTAATACTTTTCCGTTGGAAACCATGCATTGGGACTCTAACCCAAATACACTGGTGACCACCCGGTTTTCACATCCTTTTTCCGATGGTGACGATAAGTTGGGACTCTAACCCAAATATATGACCACCAAACGGAAAACCCGTCCCCATTGATGATAATAGACTGGCCAAGAACACTGCCAACGATGAGGACAATACCATTCCCTTAAATGATTCATTCTTTGCATATCATCATAGTTTAAAATAGCATTTTTGCAAAGCTAACATTTAAGCATGACTAAGCATTTTTCAACACTTTAAACAAATCAGGTTCGCAGGTTAGGATAAGTGGTCAAGGAAAGGTAATGCATCAATAGGTTATCACTCAACTTCTATTAACCTAATGCAATAGATTAACTCAAGTGATAAACATTTATAAATAACAAGGAGGGGCTAATTCACCGGGGCTTACTTTGGATTGCAAAAAGAGTGGGGTCGGGGTCGGTGCCACAAATGTCAAATCCCTGCACCAACTCCGGAGTAGTCTCCTCAGCAGTGACCTCAGTCTTCACCTCTTTGTTCACGGGCACTACACGTATGCAATGATATATGCTTAATATGATGCAAGCGTGAAATGTCATGCAACAACATGGAATACAAGAATCAATAATTAATAATACATAAACTAGAGTACAACTTCTCTTCACATGCAAACTATAATAAATCTAGCCTAAGATACCCTAGGTCATAAGTGTGTTTGACCTAGAACCACAATCAACCATAAAATCACACAAACCCTAAGTCATTAACAATTAATTACCTTTTTAATTAACCTATTATCCTAATATTAATTAACCAGTAATTAAATTACTTCTAATTAATCTCAAACTTCACCAACAGATAGGTCTTGCATCAAAACAGTACCAAAATAAATTTCACAATTTTTGGAGCTATAGAGAATTAATTAAAATTACACCAATTTGTATTTATTATTTAATCTACTAATTTTTAGATCCCTCAAAAAGTGTTCAAAACCTACACTTAATATTTTTATTAAATAATACATATCACAGAGAGTATCCACAAATATTTTCATGATTTTCAGAGCATTAATTTAATTCATACAAAAGATTAATGTGCAGCACTATTCCTTTTTAATATAAAACAGAAAATCAATTTAAAACCCTAGAAAAAAGAAAAACCGAGAGCAGCTAGAGGCGGCCCACTAACGCAGGCCAGCCCAGCACCCGCCCACGCGCCAGCCCGCGCGCTGCCGTCTCACAGGGACGCTGACAGGCGGACCCCGCACGTCAGCTCCTCTCCTAACCTCCCGCGTGCTCGTGCCTGCGCGCACCCGTGACGACCCGCAGCGGACCTTGCCGCCGGTGATCCCAACGGCGAAACCAAACGCGTCACGGTGAAGTCTAGCACTAAGCAAACCATCTAGCGCACTAAGCCCTAACTCTGCGTGCCTCCGACGAGCCGAGCTCGTCCATGGCGGATGCGGCGGCGCGGCAAACCCGTTCCGGCAATCGAAACGCGGTAGAGTTTAAGGCACCCAAAACCCAAAACGAGAAGCCGTGGTAACAAATGTTCACCGTAGTGAGCAAGACGCGTCGAGGAGGCTTGCGGCGGCGCTCCGGCGAGAACCCGAGGAAGAAGGAAGCGGCGCCCGAGCGTTTCCTGCGATGAGAGAACGCACTGGCGGGCTCAAGAGACATGCTAAAGAGTGGTGATGATGGTGGCGAGATGGAGAGGCTGGCGGTGGTCGGAGCACGACGAATTTTGGCCTCAACCGATGTAACAGAACCGGCTAAATCACCTGGCCCACCGGCACCTGTCATTGTCACTAACGACTTCTGACAGCCGGGCCCGTGTCCCAAATGATCTAGACAGGTCTGTCGGGCTACATTAGCGCCCTTTTCTCCGACAGGATCACCATTGCAGAATCATCACAGGATTACAACATTTCATAATAAAATACATCAGAGTAACAGTGCGGAAGATTACATAACATTTAGATTACAAACCGGTTGTTCAAATAGGATTCAAATATAGTTATTACAGACCAGAGGACATAGCAGTATCAGTGGAATAGTTACACAATACTAGATAAGATAACTTGAACCCTGCCCACGGGTTCCACTTCACTCATCATCGCTGCCTTCCTCGACCACAGTCACATAGCAAGGGGCAAGACAGACCTCCGGCGGCGGTCCTCCTGCAACAGGGGTTAACAAACCCTGAGTACTTGGGGTACTCCGCAAGACTTACCCGACTAAAGGTGTAAGATGAGACTTAGGAATGTAAGGCTGTGGGTAAGGCTAGCAGAAGGTAAGGAGTTTGCAGAAAAGCAATCTATCCTGTTCCATATTTTATTTTGTCATTATTATAATCATATTTATAGCTCCAATATTCAGACTCATGTACCATCATTCTTCCAATTACTTTATTCATTCAGAAAACACCTAGTTGAGAACCACTTTTCGGTATAGAGTGTGAGGATCAAGTCTCCATAACCGAGGAGCACGTCGATTCGAATCCAGAAAGTACCCAGCTGGGGATTCTAACCACACTGCATATGCAGCACGCCGGCATACATATACCAACCCGTTGTCACGGCTTTGCTATCCCGGAACCGGTCCTGCGCCACCCGAGAGCACAGTACTCCACTCCTATCCAGGCACGCCGGCCACGTGGGTACAAGCTACTCTCGCCATCTCTCCACTCCCAGTGCGTGGTTGTCGGTTCCAGCAATAGCGTCACCGAACTCTAGGCTTTCCGCATTGGTATGTGGCTAGGCTGTTCATCATGATCACAGCAGACCTACAACGAACGGTCCCTACTTCCTTCCTGCCGCCAATCCTGCATTGCGACTCTAACCCAAGTACAAGACTACCCGACAGTTTTTATTATCGTGCCTGTCGGGTGAGTGAGACATAGGGAACGCCGCCCCATGAGCTGGCCACCCAACGAAACACGTTTCCAAAGACATCGACCAGTTCCAAACTATTCCGAAAGCGACCATGCATTGGGACTCCAACCCAAATACACATCGACCAGCGGATAACCAGTTCTTCACCAATCAAAGTATAAGTATAGTCATGGCACAGAAAATAGTTTTTCTTTTATGTAAAGCTAAGTTCATTAAGCATGACTAAGCATTTTTCAAAATTTTCGTTTAAATCAGGTTTCAGGGTATTTATTTGAGACAATGCATCTGGATAGGTAACAATCAACCCCTATCAACCTAATGCAGTAGATTAACTCGAATTATAAATATTTTGCAACAGAAGGGCTGAATGCACCGGGGCTTGCCTTGGATCGTGTACAGCGTCGGGTCGGGATCAGTCCCGCAGATGTCGAATCCTTGGATGACTTCTAGAGTGGCCTCCTCAGTAGTAGTCTCGACCTGGACCCCCTCGGGAACGGGCACTACACGTATGCAATGATGTATGCTTAGCGTGGCATGAGGGCAACAAAGGAAATGCTTGAAAGTAAACCATTAATACCTTGAGTACAACTCTCCTTCACGGTAAAGTTGTAAACGATCTACGGAAGGTAAAAGTAATGTTTCCTACTTTTGTTTTATTGACCCTTTTAACGGTCACAGAAAGCCGCTACACAGCTTTATGACTACTACCAAGCACTAAGTTCTCAAATTGCCAAGGATCACACAGTGAAAGATCCTTGGTCTTCATTCAATCCAAAAATTCACACAACGAACCTAAATTCCTTTTTCTATTAACTTTATTGATCCCTAATTTCACATATATTTATTAATTGACCAAACTAACTTCAATTGCAACCAAACTTTACCAACTGCTAGGTTTTATCACCAAACAGAGCCACAATAAATTTCATGATTTTTGGATTTACAGAGAATTAATTAAAATTACACAAACTTGCATTTATTAATTACTTCACTGATTTATACAGCAGATTAAAGACACTGGAACACCCTATATTATATTTTTAACAAATACTACATACTACAGAGAGCATACACAATTATTTTCACAATTTTTCATTTAACATATTATTTCATACAAAAATAACAAACACCAGCACTATTCAAATAAATTAAAATAGAAAAGACATTTGAAATCCCTTTGGAAAAAAATGAAAACGGCCCACTCGGCCGAGACGGCCCAGCCGACCGCGCTCGCTCCTGAGCCGACCCAACATGGCCCAAGCGCACGCGCGCACCGCTCCCGCGCGCACGCGGCCCACGTCCACACGAGGCGAGACGCTGACGGGCGGACCCCGCCTGTCAGCTCCTCCTCCTACCTCCCGCCGGCTCCCGTGCACGCGCACGCGCGCGCGCGGCTAGCACGGCCCTCGCCGCCGGCGACCCCAGCGACGAACCCGAGCGACTCTACGGCTACCCTAACTCCTAACGAGCACCCCCGAGAGGTTAGGCTCTAGCCTAGCCTCCCACGGTGAGGAGCACCTCGCCCATGGCGGAAACCGACGGCACGGCGGCTCTGCGCCGGCCAAAACAAAGGGATAGAGGAAGGGAGAGAGGACGGGAAAGACTCAATGGCTCACCACGAAGCCAACGGGCGAGTCGGTGAAGGCAGAGGTGGCGCGGAACAATGATCTTGGCGGTGGCAGCAACGGCAACGGTGTGCACCGGCGGCGTCCTTCCCGTTCCGAGAACTCCAGGGCAAGAAACGGAAAACCACCGAGCGCACGAGGTTAGGCAGGGATCAGGGAGTTCATAACACGAACCCGAGGGAGAAGAAGCTCACCACAAAGGGGTTAGTCACGCGGGGGAACAGCCGCGGCGGAGCTCCGACCGCCCGCAAGAACGGCGACGAGCACTCCGTCACCTACAGACCACTACAGCTCTCGCCAACGGTTGCAAACAAAGCGCAAGGGAGTTGGCGAGCTAGCAGGGAGATGGATAGGGTGGTGGTGGTGTGACGACGGCGAATTTGGCCGGCGACCGAGAGGTGGCGATGGCGACCGGGAGGGAGAAAATGGAGAGGGGAGGGCCTCGTCGCCCTTTTGAAGGCCGGGGAAGAGGGGGACAGGGTCAGAGCGTCGCGGCGCACGCCGATCCTCCTCCGAACTGGCGCCCGGGGCAGGATCCCGGCCGGCACGGCTCGCCGCGCGCCCGCGCGCGACACGGCGGTTGCCGGTTCTGTTCGCGAACAGTAAGAGGGGCGAAACACTGTAGCACTATTCCCTAGGGGGCTGTCGGTTTTTGACCAAATTCGACTGATTTTGCATACAAACATGAGAAACTACAAAAACAAAAGTTGTAGGGTTTGAAATTCTGAACAACTTTGCTTTTGGAACTAAATTCAAATTCGAAATATTTTTGAAACTACAGAAAAAGGGGTAAACTAGAGTTTTAAATTCAAACTGTATTTTCAAAATTACTTTTAAATTTTCTCAACAACCTGAAAAATTGCCAAAATAAAAGTTGTTCTACTCAATGAGCTTTACAACTTCTATTTAGGAAGTTTTGCCAGATTCCAAATAATTTTTGAAATGGTATTTTAAAATCAAGTTTTAACTCATTGTTTTTAGATTAATTTGAATTTCCACCACAGAACTTTGAAATCTCCAAAAATAAAAGTTGTTCCATTTTAAAAGATCTAAAACTTTTATTAAGAGACTATCTCAAGATTCCTTTTAGATTTTGAATTAGGTTTTGGTCCTAATAAAAGTAAATTTTTAAACCTTTATTTGGGAATTTAATTTTACAAACAAATACTAATTAAATTCAAATCACTCTAGGGACCTAATCACAATCATATGCAAATGATTAATTTAAATATGATGACATGGCAGATTAATTAAATTCGTAATACCCGGGGTATTACAACCGAGAACCTCGCCGGTGAGCCGAGAAGGAAGAGAATGAAGAGGAGAGGGCGTGTCGTCGCCTTTAAGCGACCGGGAAGGTGGGGGTAAGGTTGAGCGGCTGTTCGGGGCCCCCGAGCGTCTCTTGTGCGGCGGTGACAGCGCGCAGGCCGGTCGAACGACACCGGCATGCATCGCGGCGCACGCGTGCGCGTGCACTGACCCTGTAGGGTTCCGTGTACTGTAGCTAGCATTTCTAGGTCAAATGCTACTTAAACCAATTATGCCCTATATAATTTGAATATGTGAAAATACCAAATACAAAAGTTGTGAGAAATTTCATGTTGAATATTTTTGCTTTTTGAACTATATTCAAATTTGGCCCAGATTTGAAAATATTCAAAAGGGGGTAAATCCTCAATTTAAAATTCAAACACAATTCAATTAAATTTTCTAAAATTTTCTATACAACTTGAAATTCTGTAAACATGAAAGTTGTTCTCTTTTCTGAGCTCTACAACTCTTATTAAGGGTGTTTGGTTAGATTTATCATAATATTTGAAATGACATTTTAAAATCAAATTCCAATCCATTGTTTTGAGTTTAATTCAAATTTCCACTGTATAACTTCAAAATCTCCAAAAATAAAAGTTGTTCTATTTTAAAAGATATATAACTTTTATTAAGAGACTTTCATCAGTTTCCTTATAGTTTATGAATTAAGTTTTTGGGGCCTAATTAGGGTTTAGTTTGATTTTTCTTTTTAATTTTATTTTTGCTTTCCAAACATAGGGTTAATTGCACAATCATTACCAAACATAATGAAATTACTCTATAAGCCCTAAGCACAATTAGATTCATGCAACTAATTTAAACATGATGACTTGGCAGATTAATTATTAATTGTAATACCAGAAGTATTACAGGTCCAAACTCAACACCTAGTACGTGAAGAAAGGGAAGACACCATACGAAGACTACAACTTCATCAAGCAGCACATTCGGGATGAGTTTGTCGAGAAGATGAACACCGATGAAGCAAAGCGCAAAGGCGAGAAGTTCTCGGAGCTCGCAAAGAAAAATGAGCTCGTCCACCACCTAGGCATGACCGGGTATGCCGGTAAGAGGCCCAAGTGGCACCAGGAAGAAGGGGAGGCAAAAGCGGTCGGGCAGAGCTACCTGTTACAAGGTATTGATGATAGGTCACGTGACTACTTATATGACCGTAGGCCGAAGAAGCTGAAGGAGGGCAGGAGTCATTACAATGAGGAAAATGTCGAGGAAGCAGAGAAGGCCGTACTCAAGATCACTAAGGCTATTCAGTCTAGGGAGTTCCGACATCGTAAGGATCATGATGTACTGACCGAGGTGCTAGGGCAACCCTGAGTACCAGGGCCACGTCCAGGGCGTGTCCTCAAGGTAGAGCTGGAAGAACGTGGAGTCTTGGCAATCTGACGCCGGGACACAACACACGAGGCATGCATACAAGGAAGGGCTCATCCAAAAAGGCCACGATGAAGCAGTGCAAGAGATGATCAGCAAGTCAATACAGGAGGCTTTCACAAGCATCGACCCCAAGATGGTGGAGTTGTGGGCACAGATATTTGTGTAGGCTGGGGTACAACTACCAGCGAGTCAGCAAATAGTTCCAGGCTCGTCAACGGCCGGAGGAATCCACAGGTACTCGGTCGATGACATCGTGGAGCCAAGGGAATGCACGCTCTATATTCCAATCGGACATAAAATGACGAATAAGAAGGCTATTTCCAATGGACTAGTGCACCCCACGGAAAGCGGCGCCACATACAACAACAGGCCGATCCCGCATGACTATGCTAGGGTAGAGATCATTTGGACCCACAGTGATTACGATGAAGAAGAACTCAACTACCCAACTGAAGAAGGGGTCAGGTACCTTGGCGGTACTATCACGTCGTTTGTTCTGTGGAACAAGGAAGACATCGTCTTGGAATTCCAGACGTCTCCGCCATCGCAGCCCATGGAGCCACACTCGTCTCCATCGGGTGGTGGCGACGACGATGGCGGCGACGACTCTGACAACTCTGATGATGACAAGTACGACGCTGCAGGCCCAGACAACAGTCCTGCACTGCTTCCCGACAAGAGCATCCCTCAAGGAGCTACAGGGGGTCCATCGGGCAACGAGACACCGCCCCCAACCCAGGGCAGTGGGAAGTGTCCTACAACACCGAAGAAATCGGATGATGTAGCGGGGGACAAACCTGCCGACCTTATCACGGAGCAATGGGCGGCGTCCAACATAGCCGAAGAGTTCAAGTACTCTACGGCGTCCAAAAGGTATGTATGCTTATGGCAACTAAACATCTTCAACAGCTTATGTGCGCATAGATGGACGTAACATTCTTTTTTCATGTTGCCCCTACAGGGAGCGAACCCCGCCTAAATTTTGGCCCCTAAGTCCAGATTGCCCTGATAACTTCGAGAATGGCAAATTAATGTTGACCTTGGGTGATCTTATGGAGGAGGAGTGGGAGGTTTGGAGGTTCCATATCTGGTATATGCATGCTGCGAAGGTGGGCATGAAGGATTGGTCCCGCAGGAGTACTTCCACTTGGTGGATGATGAGACTTTCATGCCTGTTGAATTCCATGACATGCATAGGATGCTGCGGCGCAAGGATCTCGACGTCGTCCAAGTGACTCTTTTTGCCATATAAGTTATATCGTATCTTCGAATCGCTATAGGTATGTTAATTACGTACGATCAAACTAACATTGTCATGATGACGAGTTATGTCTTTAGGCATATGTATGCAAGGAACTAGGCAAACCTATTTTATACCTATCTCCTATGCATATTATGCAGAGGGCAATAATTGGCCACGGAATACCGGACACGCATCCGTGAACTTGGAAGGGATGCAGAGAGCGGAAGTCCGTGCGAGATTGATAGGAGAGATCAAGTACAGAAAGGGACAGTACCTCTTACATGTCATGAAGAAGGTCCCTGAGAATGGGTGCATCTTTGCCACCCACCAGTTCGGGTATGTCAAAATGATACGTACAATGACTTATGGGTCAAAGTACAAGAACTTATGGGTGTATCTTTCCACATTGATTCAGTTGTGCAGCTTGGGAGCCAGTGGCCACTGAATTTTATTTGTCATCAATCCTTAGAATGGAAAGGCCGTCATATTTGACTCCTTGCAGAACTCGAGCAACAAAGATGAGTATAAGGATTTCGAGCAGTGTCTGCGATAGTAAGTGACAACAACACACGCTTACATTACTAGTGTTTGTCATATAAGTTAACACCAGTGTTTTGCCATATATATAGCGCGTATAGGAAGTACGTGGAAGACCCCACCACCTGTGATCGGAGGTCCGAGAGATAGAGGAAGAAGTTTGGCACACACTTGGCCGTGAGGAGAGAATTTCTGGTGTGCGTACTTACCATGCACTGCTACCCGCTACGGATAATATCCTGTATCTTATATTACTTCTATTTTCCATGCAGTGTGCCAAGCAATCTAACGGCTCAGCCCTGTGTGGATACTATGTTTGCGAGTTCCTCAGGGCTTGTGGAAGTTACCACTAGGGCTGGCGTCAGCTTAAGAAATCAATGAAAAGCTGGGAAAAGGAAAAAAGTGGATCGGAGAAACATCAAGCGAACAATAGCTGACATTTGCAAGTGTGTCATGGACGATTGTTATCATGTGGGGGGTAAGTTCTTCGATCCTAAAAGTGAGCTCGTGACAGTGGAGAAGTGCGAGAAGCTGGGCAACTGGAGAACCAGTGGTCTAAACATGGAAGACTACAAGTTGCCGGACATCTTCCATTAGCTTGGGCCGTGCTGAAACTATAATGTGATGTGATTTGTTTAGAAGTAAACATTTTGTAATATCGACGGTGACATAGGGGGTACATACGGACTACATAAGACTAAATATGATTTACGTGTTTATACTTTGTACGTGCATTTTCTACTTTGAATGTATGTGAATATTAGAAATTTCGGTTTGAAATCCAAATTCAAATATTCTAAAAACATTTTTTTATTCCTGGGAAATATTAATGGTGGTGGTTATATTAAGATAACCACCACTGTTTAACACATTAACCGTGGCAGTTGTGTAAAGCTAACCGTCCTCGGTTAATACAATTAACCGTGGCGGTTATCTTTACTCAACCACCTCGGTTAAGGCCATGATTAACCGTGACCTTAAGTTCGAGGTAGTTGCGCTGACCGCCGCGGTTAAGCGTTTCTGACCGCCACAATTAAATTTTGTGTAGTAGTGTTTGTTGATACCTTAGAAATTTGTCATGCTTTTAAAATCAAGATCACATGCACTCCGCGCATAATGCACTACTCATCCGAGTAGGCGCATCCACATTGCATCTTTTCCACCCAAAAAGTTTACTCCTTTATTAGGAGGAAACACCCAAAAGTATATCCCATTGGTTACCCCAGATCAATGCTCCAAAGTTCTTATTGCTATCTCTCAAAAGAAAAAGAAAAAAGGAAGTACTGTTGCAGATAAGAGGCATGTGGCTATGCAAAAGAGTGAGATGAGAGAAAATAATGGGTACAAAGATGCCCGCCTGAGAGTTTTAAAAATGGACAAGTGTCCGAGTTATCAAAACAATGGGTACTCTGATGCATGCCTGAAAAAAAGGAAAAGAAAGATACCCATGTTGTCCTGCAGCACAATTCCCTAGTGTTTGAAAAAAAGAGAGAGAAATGTTTTCAAGGAGCAAAAGAGTAGAATTAGGATTTGGCACCATATATATCCACCTATCACCTCACATCCAGACACATGCACATCTTGATTTGATTGTATGACTTGTTCCTCTGGATCTATTGTTTGACTTTACAACATATTCATTGCAAGTTTGTATGAGCTATCTCCTTACCCATGAGCTCCACATAGGCCATTAGTTATAGGGTGAGAGAGAGAAGGCATACATCACTATTGCCTTGGTAAGGATCCATAACCACATATTGAGATACTTGAGAGAGTCATACAAAGGAAACTCTGAGTTTTATTTTGAAAATTTACAAAAGCTCCTGGGTAAGAGTTGAGCGACAGAGCTTGAGACATAGTGCTTAACTTAGACATTCTGTCCTTCAATTACCCAAGACCCAAGAGAAAGCTACAAGCTCCATGGTTAAGGGTAATAAAGGTAAGTCTGAAGGTTAGCTTGGTCTACTCTAATCCTTGAGTACATCTTAGTTTAAAGCTGAATACTTGTGAGGGGTAGCTACAACTTATGATATCTGCTAAAGCTTGGCTTTACTAAGGGACTAGCAAAGGTTAAGCTTGGGGGGAGCTTGTTGACGGTAATTATTGTATGATTTTACCCGTCAACCAAACCTAAAATAAGGGTATAAAGGAAAACACCACCATAGAATAGGGTTTTAACTGACAGAATTCTATAGTTTTGGTGAATTAGTGTTTTGCCAGGTGTTAATCAGAAAAGAACCAAAGGAGCCCCACATGTCGCACTAAAACATCGAATTGCACGGTGGTAGTGAATCAAGAATATTCTAGAGAACTACAGAGACCAGCCTGTCGAAGCGGGGCCCACCTGGCAGCCAGAGAAGGTCGGCCAACCACCTGTCCAGGTCGGCCGACCCCCGAGTCCACCCGTCAGCCTCCAGCTTTTTATGTCCGTTTCCCACCGCCTTTGAGGATTAATCTGAGCCACTATCGTAAGTTGGTTTGATCCGAGGGCTGAGATTCATCACTTCAGACTATATATATGGCCCCAGACCCCCTAGGTCTTCATATCAATTTATATCTAGTTCATAGCATCCAGAAACTAGAGCCAGAAACCCTAGATCATTAGAGCTTCACCATCTAGAGCATAACTACATAGGTTTAGAAGTAGAAGGAGGCAAGTTCTACTTGAATGGTAGATCTAGTCTGGAGTGAGGCTTCCCGGAGCCATTGTAAGAAGCTCTCTCTTGTATCTAGTACCTCTTTTGAGTACTTTAGATAAAGTTGATTGACATTGTTCTACTTATTGATTATGTTCTTAATTATGCTATTCATTGCTTATCTAGATTATATACTTTGCATAGTTAGGATGTTTTTATATTTATATACATGTTCGTATAGCGCTCATCCTTTGATATCATGGGTGAGTGACCAATGGCATATAAGCATGGTGCTTAGATGTTATTTGTTTGCGAATACACCCTACATTCTGGGTCCTGTGGTAGATCACGGATGTGATACTCCCGTTGAGTCCTTTGTAGTCCACTCCTCGAGTGTAGGGATAGTAGGAACATATTATTACTATAGAAGACTTGCTCTGTTCTTAATCTTCTTTAATAATATTCCCTTATGTGTGAATATAAGATATCTTTGCCATGATTGCTAGTGTAATTGCACCAATCTAATATGTCTTTGGTAGTATAGTTAGAATAACAAGAATATACTTATGCTTCTGCCTAATCCATGCTAATGGCTAGATAGGAAGTGCTCTAAGTGATACATTATTATCTATGGATTGATCATTATGCTTATCATTGATATCATTACTATTATTGTGACATAACTCCTGTTTTGAGTAAGGAGATCATACATGGTTATCTCCATATTTGCATGTGCATATGACACTACCTATCTACTCTCTTTATCGCCAACCTCTTCCCAGTGGTAAAATATAAATCAACAACCCGGAATACTCTTGGGTAAAATGCTGCAATGATGTATATTTTATCTGTGCGCTTGCGGATATAATATAATTATTTAAGTCACTTGCTAGAGGAAATTCATGAGATCTTTTGGAATCATACTAGGGATGACAACCTAGTTATTTCTGAGAGATAGAAGTTAAGAGTTCAAGTGATTTATAGCTAATCAGGTAGCACGTTAATTTATACCAACAGTTGCTCTTGATTATTAGTCCAGGTAAAAGATGTAGAAGCTTTTTTCAGCTTGACTAGCCCATGTCTATTGTCCAGTCCTTAAAGAGGTCCACCCATTTCCTGTTAACCAGACCATTACTTTTCTCTTTACTGTTATTCACCAAATTAAAATCACCCACCAAAAGGGTATGGCCTGACAAATTCGCCATCACCTGGTGTAACTCCTGAATAAAATCAGGTTTTCCTTCCCAATAAGAGGAACCAGACACACTTACAAACTTCCAAACAAACTTATCCAACACATTTCTAATGATCACAACAACACAGGACTTGGTATTTCTCGAGGCAATAACTTCAAATTTATTCATGTTGACACCTACTAGGATCCCTCCTGCAGTACATTCTACAGGGAGGAAGTTCCAGCTAAAGTTATTACTAATACTAGACAAAAAAATTATCTTGAAAGCTATCTTTTTATTGTTTCCTTGAAACCTGCAAAACCCAAATTATTCTTAGTCACATAATCTATGATGCATTGGTGTTTGTCTCTTTGGTTGAGGCCTCTAACATTCCATACTGCACCTATCATTTTTTCAGTTGAAGAAAGTGAAGTCATAAGACCTTTACTGGTGACATCAGCCCATGTTCTATTTGCATCCCTCTCAACCACATTCAAATGAGTAGCAGCTGGTATCTTTTCCTGTCCAGCTAATTAGGAAATTGGTGCATAATTAAATCAATATCTGCATCTGTAGGGAGATTAATCTCTGGATTTTTCTCTAAAAATTCCATTCTATCAGCCAAATCCTTATTTAAAATAAGGTTGACATTCCTATCTCACAACTACAAAAAATCTTTTAGGAGGCGTTTGAAAAATTTTTATGGAGGCGGGCAACATTGAAAACCGCTTTGGTTAATACCTCGATTAACCGAGGCGATCATTTTTTTATTAACCGAGGCGGTCAGAAAAAACCGCCTTGTAAAATAGATTAACCGCGGCGGTCACATTAAAATGACCGCCGCGGTTAATATATATTAACCGAGGCGGTCTGTTTTAGGCCAACCGCCTCGGTAAATCATTAACTGAGGTGGACGTTCTAAAATAACCGCGTCGCTAAATGAGGCCCAGCCCGATAGCCCACTTCAGCCCACCATCGCATCTAATATATAAACGAGACAAAACCCTAGCCCAACACTTGTCTCCCTCACTCAGCCGAACAGCCCTCTCTCTCACTCCTCTGCCTCTCTCTCGGCGCTCTGCCTCCCTCGGCGCCCCCTCCCTCTTCCTCTCCCTCCCCGTCTCCCTCCCCCTTCTAGGGCGGCGACCAGCCGGCCTAGGCCCCACGGCGGCGACCGCTGCCGGCCTGGGCGGCATGGCGGAACGGCCCCATAGCACCTACCGCGGCCGGCCTGGGCGGCGCGGCGGCACGGCTGCCCAGCCCCGCGGCGGCGAGCTCGGCCGGCCTAGGCGGCGCGGTGGCCCGGCCCCGCGGCGGCGAGCTCGGCCGGCCTGGTCACAGGTGGCGACCCGGCGCCCCGGCTGCGCGGCGCGGCGGCGGCGGTGGCGCGGCTGTGCACGCGGTGGCGGCCCGGCCGCTGCCTCCTGCTCCGGTGTGGTCGTGTGGGCCCAGATCCGGCACGATGGTGCCCGGATCTGGTGGTGGCGCGGCCGGATCTGCGGCGCGTGAGGCAGCTCCGGCGTGGGTATGGCAGCGGCGGCGGCGGGGGAGGGATGGGCTCAGCGGGCCTGTCGATGGGCTCGCCGGGCCTATCCTGGTATTTTCGTTTTTTTGTTTTTTTAATTGATTAACCGTGGCGGTTGCCCAACCGCCTCAGTTAAGGCCACGATTAGCCGTGACCTTAGGTCCGAGGCGGTTGCGCTGACTGCCGCGGTTAAGCGTTTTTGACCGCCATGGTTAAAATTTGTGTAGTAGTGTCTACCAAATCATCAGTATTACCAAGAGAGATATTGATAAAAATTGCATTGGAAATAAAAGAATCCCTACTTTCAGAAGTAGTATTCATAGTTAGTTTGTTACCTTAATAAGTATTTTTCTCCCTCTTTAGCTCCGATAGCCTTCTACAACATTGTGTTACCATCCTCAGGATATCTTCTTTGTCTGTTTATCCTTTATTTTGGTCCCCATTGAACTTCCCTTTTTTTGCTTTTTCATTTGATGATTTTCCTCAAAGATTTTAGCCTCTAAAAAGCCTTCTGTATATTGACATATCTCATCAGTTCCTTCATCTTCTTCTTCCTCCTCAGATTCTTCTAATTCCATTTTCCTTAGAAGCTAAGAACATTCCTCTTTTGCCATCTCAGAATTGGCCAACCTTCTAGATTCTTCCCATTTTGAATGATGAGATTCATCACCTAAGAAGCTCTCATCTTGTTTCCCACAATATGACATTCTAACATATTATAAAGAAGACATTATGGGGTAACCCATTCATTTCCTTTCTCCTCCATTTTATTTCCTAGTCATATCATCAAGGTTATCAATATCATGCTCAACCTATACTTTGATTATCCTATGGGAAACAAGCTCAAGATTAGTTGCATATGTAGAGTCAGTTGGAGTTAAACCTTCAACCTTCCAGTTAGCATCAATGCTAATTTGAGAAACCCCTACCTCACCATTACAAGACCGCAACTGTTTCTTAGATCCATCCTAATTCAAGCAGGACACTACACCATCTACACTTGAGTTTTAATTTCCATACTTTCCTTCAGCATTTTCTGCTGATCCATACAATCATCCTCATTCACCTTGTTATCAATAGTTTTGCAGCCAGCCTTACTCCCAATCTTCTGATCCAGAGTTTTCATAAACTCCTTTGTCATCAGTACCATTCTACAGGGTTCTGTCTAAACCTTTGTCATCATTTAGTAAATCATCATACGCATCATCCTAATTCATATCCTTTTTACTATCCTCATCCCCCCATCTTCATTACCATCTGTTTTCCTAGATCCACCTGTTTTATCCCCTTCAGCTTCAAAGGTTACCACAAACCATTCCTTATTCATTTCGTAGAGTCTTTCCTTGGGAATCTTGGTTATATCTCTGTAGGCCACCTTAACCCTAATTACCTCATAAAAGGATTTGAAAAGAGTAGCCCAGTCCACATCTATCATCAACCCAAAGCCAGAGGCAATCTATGCAAAAACCTTCCAATGACACCATCTGGGGGAATTCCTGTAATCTTCACCCGGACCCTGCAACTTAGCATAAGGATCTAAATCCCCAATCCATTCTAGAACTTCCACTTGCACCCCTTCCATTCTAAGGCTAAAAGGTAGATAGTTTTTAATATCAGACACCCTCCTATTAGTAGGGAATCTAAGCTCTCTGATTTTCCATGGCCATTCTTTGGATAAAATTTTAGACAGATCAATCTCTAACTCCGCTGGAGTGATCTAACTATATTTGACTCTAACCTTAGCACAATTTGTAAGATTTCACCATTGAGTAGACTCCACTGAAGGGATCTCAACATGATAGAAACCTAAACCTTGATTAGAACTACCCACATAAGCAGCAATAGGATTATCAGACTCCCATTCTGGGCAAACATTCATATGGTGACTCGGGATACCACATATGAAGCATATCTTAGGTCTGGCACAATTCCCTACGAAGTGGCCAGGTTCCCCATAGTTATAGCAAGTTAGCTTACGATACCTTGGTTCAATGATTGGTGTCTGGTCTGAGGATTGTGTAATTTGAACATGCCCTTGCGTCTCCCCTTGGTTAGGCAAAGGATGTTGCTGACGCTGTGTAGGAGACTGTTGACGCGCTTGGGGCGGTGCTTGCTGTCTTGGAGGAGGGGGTGGCACTTTTTGATGCAGCATAGGGGGCGGAGGTTGCTGTCTCTGTGGTGGGGGAGTGCGATGGCCCCACCCCTGATCCACCCAGCTCTGTTCTTGAGGACGAGGCCCCTCTGATTCCGCATTGCCGGTGGCCGAGCCAGAGGTGGTAGGCGAGGGCCTTGTGTCTGCCGCCTCGGCTCCAGTTGCCAAACCCATCTCCCATCCTCCATTGAGCACTTGAGGATCTCCGTGAAGGTTTTCTTCTCGCCACCCTTTCCCCCAAATATCTCTCACGAAGCTTTTCTTCAACGGTGGCATGGAGATGCGATCTGACTGACCCGTGGAGTAACAATCCTCTGGAGAGAATTGTTTGGCCACCACCATATCCCTATGGATCCAGCATAGATGGCCTGTCTTAGGTTGTAGTGGAGGCATGTGGGGGGAATTAGGGCTGACCCTAGGTTTGTGCGGTGGCAGCGAGTCAATCGCCCACATCTGCTTGAGGAATTCGACTACCTCCTCACGAATATGCTCTAGTGATTCCCTCTCCCCAGGCCTTCCACGCATCGCCTTCTGTTTAGCTCCACTAGCTGGTGGGAAGGATGATGAAGCATGTCCTTGACTCGCGGACCCCATGGAGGCTTGGGGCCGAGTTGTCATTCATGGTAGGTGTGGCCATGGCGGCGGGTCAAGGTCCCATGCCATCTGTTATACTACTACTCAAAAAAAATGTCCTTTTCTTTTCTAAGCACACGGCTAACCTAGAGCACTTGTAATTAGGGTTGAAAGGATCTTATGTACCCCATCCATCTAACTTATTTATGTGCGCTTTGAACATACTCCAAACTGCTCCTAAGCTATCACTAAGCCTACTAATCCATTTAGGGGAGATGTCATCCATATATTACATAAAACTGCACCTAATGCAGCGCAACCACAATCCTCCTTTCATTTCACTTATCTCGATGTTAACATGGAGATGTCATCATGTGCCACTCAAATCCTCCCTCGGGTTTACATGAGGTCTAAACCACGTAAACCTATTGCCTATAGTTTAATTTTGAGACTAAAACCTCCAAACCTACTAGAATCATGTAGCCACTACGTCCTCTCCATAATGTCGACGCATGTCCCGGCCCATTGGTCCTTGACCGACTGAACACTAAATGCTTGTGTGCCCTGTCTTAACTTGTCCAATCCCCGTCTTGACTTCGGTCTACGCAGAGTTCATCACCATCCTCACATACGCACTTACTTATCGTGTTCCCAAGTGCTAGTTGTCCAAGGTTCATCATCCTTGGGTCCTCAGTTCCTCGGTCCATGCCTTCTCATCCATCTTCACCGCTCTTTGTCTATCATGCACGGACTCTTCGCTTGATCTTCTGCATTAACGATGGTTGTGATGACACGCTTAACACCTATGCAGCCACAAGCCAAGAGACATTGACTTCTTGGATGCAGGCTAAAGATGGCAACGGGCAATACCTGTGCGGATAGTGGATTCGTATGCCCGCGCCCGCGAGCAAAATCTTGTGCCCGCACCCGCGCCTGCCACCCGCCACGGGCAGCTACCTGTGGCCGTGCCCGCTATCCGCGGGCAAGGCTCGCCCGCGGGCATGTCCGTGTGCCCTTCGGCAGGTCAACGAGGACGGCGCCGGGGAATAGGACGGCGCCGGGAAGCAGGACGATGGGGCGGCAACGGGGGCGGCGACTGACGTGCAGGAAGATGGGGACGGTGCCGGGGAGCCGGGGACGACGCCGGGGAGCCGGGGAAGGGTGCCTGGCCGCTGGCATGGGTGCCGTTGCTGGATCTGGGCTGGGGGAGGTCTAGAGGTGTGGACCAGGGATCTAGGCGGCTGTGTCGGAGCAGGGAGGCTGGAGACGGTGCGAGGTCAGACGTCGGAGTAGGGAGGCCGACGACCGGCGTCGGCGAGTAGAGGAGGACGGTCGGAGCAGCAGCAGGGAGGGGAGGAGCAGGAGGCGTCGGGGAGTGGAGGAGCCACGCGACGGCCAGAGGCGCGACGCGCTGACGCCGTGAGCCCCGCGACCGCGACTGGGGCTGTGGGGGAGGAGGCGTCGGGGCCTTGGGGAGTGGAGGAGCCGCGAGCCCCACGACCGCGCTCGCTCTCGCGTTGTGTGGGTGACGGCGTGGGGATTGGGATGGGAGGCGCTGGGGACTGGGAATGGACGGAAACCCTAGAATCTCAAGTATATATACCTCTTCTATAGTGGCCCCACATGTCAGTGCGGGTTTGGCGGTTTGCGGGTGCGGGCACGCTATTTTCTTACCCGCCTAGCTTTACCCGTTGGGCGTAACTTTGCACCCGCGCCCGTGCCCGCGGGCACAGGTTCGCGCCCGTATCCACGCCCACCGGGTACGCGGGTTTTTTTTTGACCGTTGCCATCTTTAATGCAGGCCTACGGTACCTAGGCCAACTAAACCAGCTCATGCAACCAAACAAAGGCCTGTTGTCTTCCTGGAGGCAGGCCTGTGGTGCCTAAGCTAAGCTAGGATCCCTGCACAGGCTCCAACCAGCCCAACAAATCAAACACACCATGTTGAACACACTAATTCATTCCTTATTAGTTAGTTCCGCACACACTTAATCAAAGATATAATCATCCCCTTGACAATCACTTTACACCGATGACAACATGTGTTCCCGATACATATACTCCTTTTTTCTCAAAATTATAGGTCAATTTAGTCAGCATTGTGTCGAGTCAAGGTTCTTTAAAAGTATACATCACAATCTGTCTACAACTTCAAATTGATTTGATTAACTCATACATCGAATATCCCTTGATAGTAAAATTTCATTGAACTGATATAACTTTTGTTAAAATTAAATAAAATTTGACTTAAACAAAGCTAAATAACCTTACACTTTCTAGTGCCATAATAATGACTATGTATCCAAAGATTGAATGTAACAAGATTATATATGCTGGCGCCTACCAAACATAACAGGAATGCACTATGCACACCATGTAAATTCGTTGATTGTGGAACACAGCTCATTCCATAAAAACATTTAGAAATCACAAATTCAATAGCAACACATGGATAAAGGTTATCTCTCCTATAATTGGATTTATAAACAAAGTTATGCTTACCCAAACAAATATCCCCCGCTAAGGGCTCCCACCTTTGTGCACCCAGGAAAGTGTACACAGAGTTTTGTCTCTATCAAAATCAAAGGCCACGAGAGCATGTAACTATGATCCAAGGCCTCTCGATGAAAGTTTGTCACAGACTCACCCCACTCCCTTCCCCCGACCCCATTCGAAAAAAAAGAAACAAAAAACTTCTCCATCGTTCGACGCCGCCGCGGCTCCGCCCACACATCCCGGCGCTCCTCTCGCCTCCACGCCACGGCGACGGCAGCGATGACCTCCAGTGCTCCTTCAACCTTCGCCGGCTGTGACGCAACTTCGACGGCGCGCCGCCCCGCCTGTGATCTCCGGTCGCTGCACTGTCTGCCCGTCCGTCCACTGGCCTGCATGGCCGCTTCAGCCGTCGCTACCGCCACGACGACGGTAAGCAGGTTTTCTTCCTCATCGCCTTTCCCGCAGCGGCGTTGATGCCCACCATGGCCGGTACCAGATCTGGGCCAAATGTGCTCCTTCGCCCTGTCCTCCCCGGCCTCTTCCAGAGCCGCCCTGTATGTCCGTCGCCGCCGCCGACCGCCGACGGCCGACGCCCAGCAGCACCCTGCGTCCCTGCCGGCTGCCGGAGTGCTGGAGTGCTGCCAGGTTGTCCCTGTCCAGAAGAACTGGACCTGACCAGTGGACCTCCGATCGGTCATACGGGTAACTGATGCCCCCTGACGCCTGACGGTGAGTAGAAAAACCTGTTCTTCCTATTTTCATAGTGCAGAACTACAATTTCAATATTTGATTATGCAAATAAAATAAAATTACAGGTAATCATGGAGAGGTATTTTAGATGGAAAGCACAAGACGCGATCGATGCTAATAGAATTTCATCTGCGGAAATATTTGCTTTGCTAAATAATTGATCTATTTGTTCTCTTTTATTTAGGTGGGATCACATATTTTGCTATTTGGGACATCTTTTGTTCATCGTTTTGGCGATCTTTCAATCACTACACTGCAGTGATCAATGTCATCTTTATTTTGATATAAATGTTGAATTCTTTAAAAATAATAATTAGAAATAAGAGGTAGTGAGACATCCATTTTAATTTTCTCTCTAGGATTGTTTTTTGTTTGCTTTCATTTCCAGGACTTGCCTTGGGTGGCCACTGCTGCATGTTGATAATCAGGTGCGACCTGTGCACTAATTAATGATTATCAAGCATTGTTACCTGTTTGTGAAAATATTTTTCATGTAGCAAGGCTTGGTTTTTTGGTCTTTGAAGAGATTTAAGTTTTGTCGCCTCATATTTTGGTTGTTTTAATTTGTCAGCTTATAGCATTGATCAAAGGATGGGTGGATTAGGCCTCTTCATAAGATGCAATATAATTAATTCCGGTGATCCCATGCCACTGCTTCTAGCTATTTGAAATGATAGCCTGCATCAATTTTTGCCATCCATGGTTTTTGGCATCCATGTAATCTTCCTGTGCCCTCATATACTCAGTGGGGCTGTAGAAGGACTGAGCCAAGCATTGAGAATTGGTCTTGTTATTATGGCACTTAGATGCAACCTGTTCCATTGTATTGCTTTTCCACATTAGTGGCTGATACTTCTTTTTCCATTTTTGAGAAGGCTTTGTTCTTCCATGGTGCAGGAGAAAGATGTCTTTCAAGAGCCCGATTCAGGACATGACGGATGAGTTTGGGAGCATCTCGCGGCACAACTTGCGGTCTAGGACTCATTGATCCGTCGATATCACGGGCGGTGGCCACGAAGCTGTCGGAGAAGATGGATCAGAGCAGCTGGTCGCAGCTGCCCCCTGACCTCCTGCAAGAAGTGCCATGACGATCAAAGCATCGGAGAGCTGGTGTCCAGCCCTTAAGGGCGTGATGGCATGCACTGGCGTCTGCCAAACCTTCAGGGGCATCATGGAGTCGGAAGTGCGCGTAGTGGAGGTGCCAGGGAAGCTCATGTTCCCCATCTCGCTTAAGCAGTTCTGTGCTCTTCGGTCATTCTTATCGTGCATTTGTTCCATTACCATCTTGATTCTTGATGATGCTTATGGTCAGTGAGTGTAATCGTTAGGCTAGGCCTCTTCTGGCTAGGAATTGTATGATTTATTAGTTTGGTGAAGCGGTTAAGGATGCAAATTCATGAACGCTGCATCATGACTTTGTTGAATCATTGTTTGTCGTGAGTGATCCATCATTTTATTACGAATTCTTCACATTTTTTTACTTACAAGTACTTCTACAGTTAAATTTTGCTAAAATAATTCTTGTGTTCCTCAGCTTGTTCCTCAGTAAGTGATGCTATTTGTTTTACTATTTAGCAATTTCTGGACCTTCATTTTCCTGTCATGTATTGGAATTCAGTGAGTATCTTTTTCCCTAACTTATTGACTTTGCCAGGCAAACTGGACCTTTCCCAGCAGGCGTGTTGTTACATTCTTTTATGGGATCTGCAGAAATGTTCTCTGGCCTTGCAAATTTAGGCTGTTATTTTTCAATATTGGGCTTCTTGACAGGCTTGCAATCCACTAAAGCGAAGCAAATGCTGAAGTCAGCAAGTTGGTTGAAAGTATACTAATGATATTTCATCTCAGAAGGTTTTACCGGTTCACAGTTTTTTTTAGATACCAATCCACTAGAGCATCCTTGTCTTTGGTGTAAGGAAACCAAAAGAAATCTTTTCCTATTTGTTTTCTTCCTTTCTTTTTGGTGATGGTCGGTTTCCTTGCCACTGAAGAATATGGAAGTGGCCAACAGTGAGGAGGTAATTACTGAAGATACCATCAATGAGTAGACAGTTACTAAAGATAACATCAATGGATGGACAATGGCTGGTGTGTTGTCACAAGAATTCTGATGCTAAGTTTTTCTGGTGGGGAAAAGTTTAATTCCACTAACCAGCCTTAAGAAAATAAGACGTAAATCTATATTAACATAAGTAACTTTGTATTTAATATGGCCCGTAGCGTTAGCACGGGCATATATACTATTTTATAAGTTCTCATGTCAATGCTTGGTATTTTATTTTTGAACATGTTACCAAACCCTTTTATTTTTGAACATGTTACTAAAATTGGTTTAACTTAGGATTTGTTTTCATATGCTTCCCTAAAATAATTTGACATTTGGTTGTTTCCATGTACTTCCTTAAAACAAAACCGTGGCGTTAGCATGGGCATTATACTAGTATAATAAATTATACTAGGGTTCAACAGTCTGGTAATCACACAATTTAGTGGTCCACTTTGCTAGTTCGTTTACGTTTCATTGTGCAACATTTGAAATCTTTGTGACCTTTGGGAACTAGTTTAGTGAGTTATATTTGTACTCTCATATCAGTTGTTGAGAAGAAAGGGGTTGAAGAATTCGAATGACGGATGCCATGGAACTGAAGGATATATAGTCACCACTGCTGCTTTTTCTGAGAAAAATAATAATACATTGTTGGATGTGGGAACCTGTTCATTAGTCATATGTTTTTTTGGTAAGTGACAGGCCGTTCTTCAGTTCTCAGGCTTTTGATTTGACATAGCATTGCAGCTGGGTGAGGATGCTGAGTTCATCTTGTCTGCTTCGCTTTTCATGGCATTAATAACGGCCGTCAGATTGTTGAACGACGTGCCATAGTTGCCGATGCTCCTCGATGCAACCTGCTTCAACTCCAACGCCCTAGACACGGCCACGTGATCGTTCAGTAGGTTTTCTATGCGCTCAGCAATGTGAACTCTCGTCACCAGGCCGCTGGCGGCGTTCTTCACCAGACGCTGGCCGGTCTTCCAGACGTCACAGACATAGCTCTCGTTGATGAACTGGTCGCAGAAGTATGGCCATGTCAGGATCGGAAGCCCGTTGGTGACCCCCTCCATCACCGAGTTCCATCCGCAGTGCAACACGAAGCAGCCGATGGCCGGGTGGGCGAGAACCTTATGCTGAGGTGACCATGTCACAATCTTTCCCATTTTCTCTACGGCCTCAAGGAATCCGTCAGGGTAATTGGTAGTATTGGCCAGGCCAGGACGGACCACCCAAAGGAAAGGTCTCCCTGACAGCTCTAGCCGACAAGCGAGCTCATGAAATTGTTCCTCGTCAAGCAGAGTGATGCTACTAAAGGCCACATAGACAATTGATCTGTCGGGTTGTCCGTCTAGCCACGTCAGGCAGCTGTCGTCTTTGGACCAGAAATTCCCTACAGGCTTTCCCTCACGGAGACCCGTCGGCAATGGCCCGACAGGGAGGATTCTGGGATGTTTGGACAGGATGCCGTCCTCGAGCTCCTTGATAGTGTTGCACAACAGGAGGTCCACTGTGTCCAGGGCCTTCGTAACGTTGTTGAGGCTCCGGAATATATGCTTCTGCGCCTCCTCTGTGCCAGCGGCGTTCCAGGAGAGTGGTGCCAGGTTCATCTTCAGCTCGCCTACAGGAGGTATCTGTTTGCCCGTCGGTAAACCTGCAACGCCAGATGGTTTATTTATCTTGGATCTGCGGCCAAGTTTTGGATGAATCAAAATCGTATTCCTTCCGTGTTCCCAAAGAACATCATTTTAAACATTGACACGGTCTTCAAAACAACTTCGATCACTAAGTTTTGCTATAAATGTTTTGCAAAATATAGTCAATATCGACTTTTGTAAAACTACATTTTGAGATGAATCTATTTATATCATTTTTATATTTACAAACTTAACAAAAAGAATTTATTTGTAGTCAAAGTTTAAAGTAATTGACTTAAGACAACCTTAAAACGACATTCTTTAGCAATATGGAAGGAGTATTAAGGCCCGTTTGGTAGAGCTCCGCTCCCAAATTCTTCAGCTCTGCTCCTCGATTCTCCGGTGGAGTGATTCCATTAGATTCTTGGGAGGGAGCAGAGTAAGGATCAGCAGAGAATTGATTCTCAGCTAATCCCCACCAAAATATAACCGGGAACGGGAGAGAATCCGGAGAAGCAGGTTTTTTCGGCTCTCACCTCCTAGTGTAAATGGAGAAGTGATTCTCTGCTGATCCCCACCTGAATCAGTTGGCGTTTTTAGCGTTTGCCTGGTTCGGAGTGATTCTTCTCGGAGAAGCTGGTTGGGAGTGATTCACCTCCTAGCCTAAATTTAATGTTTCTTTATCTTGAATCTGCTACCAAGTTTTGGATGAATCAAAATCGTATTAATGTTTCTCTACTACTAGTATCTACCATCCTTATCCAGCATGCCATCAGCGATCAGCTTCGGCAAGTCTATCAACGATGCCATCACGGCGGCGCACGACGGCCAGAGCGCCGCCGTGCGCATGCCGGCCTTCTTGGCAACGCCGAGCACCCACTCCATGCTATAGTCGACGACTACGCAGCTGAACCGGCCGTTTTGGACCATGTCCACGACGGCCGCCGGCAGGGAGCTCATCAGCGCGCTTGTTAGCGTACCGAAGTCGTTACAGGTCGTCGTCCGGTGGGAAGCCGTCGGAGACGGAGACGAAGCGCACCTGGCCTGACTCAGGTGGCGCTCCGTCATCTTGTCCTACTGCCACCAGCTCTGGCGACGCGGCTACGAGCTGGCCTTGGATGTGGTCCGTGTTGACGAAAGTGACGGCGAAGCCATGGTCAGCGAAGTGGTACGTGAGCTCCAGCAGCGGAAGGACGTGGCCCTGCGCCGGGTAGGGCATGAAGAGAGCATGGGTTGAAGAAGCCATGATCGATTTATGCAGTGAAGAACTAGTGTATGTCTACACGAACTTGAAGAATCTAGGCCCTAGTGGTTTCGGTGATTAATGACAACAAGACGGTTATTATGACTAACGTGTGTTTTACATGATAACCTAGAGGTTAGGTCATAATAATATGTAGGTTCAAGCCCCTAGCGATGAAATTCATTTCGGTTTCAAAGGATGGAAGATAAGAAGGTGATAGGCTAGTGCCGAGTGTTGTTTGGAGTTGAGAGACACTTGGAGTAGTCTTAGGTTTTGTTTTTCTCTTTGACCGTACTATTAAGAGGGGTTTGGATGGGTAGCTTGACTTAGAGCAAGATTAGAGAGTGTAGATGTGATGCACACTTATCCAATATAGCTCTAGACAGCCCAGGGAGACTCTTGAGAGAGAGAGGATCAAACTTCGTTTTGGAAAGTTTTTGATTCGGCGATGTTTTGATCAAAATAGATGCGTCGAACACTACCTAGTATGGGCGTCGGACCAATAGTGAGAGTCCGACGACACGTGGCAGCCCCTGGACGATTCTCAGCATGCCAGAGAGCGTCGGACCCTGGCTGGATGGTTGTCGGACCATTGGCCAGAGTCCGACGGTGCCTCGGGGTGTTCAAGCGAGTGTCGGACCGTTGTGAGAGCGAGCGTCGAACTAAGGTTTCTTAGCGTCCGACGTTTACAGAGAGGTCCAAACAGGAGAAAAGTGCGTCGGACTTGGTCCGACGGTGTGCGTCGGACCATTGCTCCGCGTTATAGCCGTTGAGAGGCACTGTGCCAGCTAATTCAGAGTGTTGGACGGTGGAGCGTCAGGACCATCGAGTTCGGTCCGACGCCCTTCTGACACAAGACTGTGCACAGTGTGACTGTGAGAGTCGGACCGTGGCAAATGGTCTGACGGTCGAGCCTCGGCAGCGTCCGACGGTTCGCAGGAAAGTGAGGAATGGCTAGTTTTGGAGAGGGTGAGTATTTATATTCCACCATTGCCTCCATTCTATCACTCTAGCCATTTCTAACAGTTGAAGGAACCTTTGTTGATCTTGTGAGAGAGCAAGAGCCCTAGGGAGATTAGTGTGAACTCCATTGCTTGTGGGCTTCTTCCCTAGAGAGATCAAGAGTGACTTGTATGCATGCATCACCCTCTTTGGCCTTGTTCTTGGTCAAGTGAGAGTCTAGGCTTGTTACTCTTGGTGATCGGCATCACCTAGATGGTTTGGTGGCGATCAGTGGCTTGGTGACCGCTTGGAGAGCTTGTGGGTGGCCCAAGTTGAAGTTGTGAGCGGTTGTGGGCGATCCACCACGCTAGAGAGGCAAAGGATCAGCCCGTAGAGAGCACTTGGTCTTTATGAAGATCAAGGAGGAGCTACACCCTTGCGTGGGTGCTCCAACGAGGACTAGTGGGGAGTGCCGACTCTCCGATACCTCGAAAAAACTAGACTTGTCATTCTAACTCTTTACATTCCCGCTATTTCCTTTGTGTTCTCTACTTTCCTAGGGTAGTATACTTGTGATAGGACTTGGCTCTAGGTTGCATAACTTCTTTTAGGAATAGAATTGACACAAGCACTTGTGGGGTGACATTGGGCAAATTGGGATAGGTTGAATTGTATTTCGAAAAATTTATTAGTTGCCCAATTCATCCCCCTCTTGGGCATCCTTGATCCTTTCAATTGGTATCGGAGCCTTGTTGCTCATTAATTTGGCTTAACCGCCAAGAGAAAGGATGTCCGGTGGTCATGATGGTCCCCCTCCCGTCTTTGACGGTAATGATTTTCCTTATTGAAAGATTCGTATAGAGGCATACCTTGAGGCGGTGGACCTTGGTGTTCACAAAGCCACCACACAAGGGTACCCCACTCCCAAACCCGGTGCAACCCTCACACCCATTGAGGAAGAGCACGAGAAGTGGAATGCTAAGGCTCGAAACATCATCTTTAGAGGCCTTAGCAAAGAGGTGTTCAACCGTGTGAGGAACCACAAAAACGCCCATGCTCTATGGTTGGATATTTGTGCGCTCCATGAGGGAACTAAGAATGAGCGAGAGGAACGATACTATCTTATCATTGACAAGCTCAATTCTTTCAAAATGCTTCCGAATGAAAGTGCTAATGACATGTATTCTCGCTTGAATATCATTGTAGAGGAAGTAAATGGCCTTGGACTCACTCAAATCTCACCGGCCGAGGTTGCAAGGAGAATCCTCAATGCTCTTCCAATTGAGAAGTATGGTCACATTGTAACCGTACTTCATCAAACGGATCTCTCCAATGCAACCCCTACTCAAATATTAGGGAAGATCAATGCTCATGAGATGTACATGAAGATCACTCCTCAAGATGGATCATCATCCAAGAAAGAAGAGAAGAAAGACTTGGCACTCAAGGCCGGCAAGAAAGGCAAAGCTCAAGTCAAGTACACTTCCCTTGACTCCACAAGTGAAGATGATAATGAAGATGTGGAGATTTGCTCTCATGGTGAGGAAGACCACCAAGATGCTCAAGAAGCTCAACAACAAGGGAATCAAATTTGATTCAACAAGAAGAAGTTCTTCACTAGTAGCAAAAGAAAGCCTATCTCCGAGATGGATTGCTACAATTGTGGAGAGCTTGGGCATCTAGCTCATCAATGCCCAAAGCCCAAGAAAGACAAGTTCAAGAATAAGAACAAGGGCAAAAGGCAAGACTCTAGTGATGAGAGTGATGATGAGAAGAAGAAGGCCAAACCATTCAAGAAGAAAGAATTCAAGAAGAAGCAATTTCACAAGAAAAAGAAAAATGGCAAGGCATACATTGTTGGTGATTGGCTCACCGACATTGAATCTTCTAGTGTCTCTTCCAGAGAAGAAAGCGATGATGAGAATGAGAAGGTGGCCGCTCTTGTCATTGGGACTTCTATTCCTCCACTGCCATCACCGCCCTCATCTCCAACACACCTTTGCCTCATGGCTAAGGACAAGAAGATACAAAGTGATGATGAGAGTAGTGATAGTGACAATGAGTACGATTCACCTACATATGATGAACTTGCTAGCTTGCTTAATGACTACACCAAAGTTATTAGAAAGCTTACAAATAAAAATGAAAAGCTAAAACTTGAGAATGGCAACCTCTTAGTTAAGAATGAACAATTCACTAAAGCTAGTGATGAGCTTAGACTTGAGAACCTAAATGTGTCATCCAAGCTCAAGGAGCTCAAAACTGACATAAAAGAGCTCAAAGAAAAACATGATAAACTTGAGAGAATACACATTGAGCTCACCACTAGCTACAACAAGCTAAAAGAGGATTACACTCAACTAAAGGTGAATCATTATAACCTTGCTATGGCTTATGACTTGCTTTCCAATGAAACACATGATGCTCTTAACCTTATTGTTAAGTGTGACATAGCTACATCATGTGACGATTTGATCATTGAGCAAGAAACTAGTAGCAAAGGCAAGGAAGTGGTGGTGGCCGATTGCCATGATGATTATTTGAAGCTCAAGATTGAAAATGACAACTTGAAGAAAGAGCTTGAGAAGCAATCAACCACCAACACCATTGTCATTGAAACGGTGAAAGAAGATGATGAAGTTCAAGTGCTTAGAGAAGAGAATAAAATCCTCAAGAATGAGAAGTGTCAACTTGCAAGCTTATTGGAAGAAAACAAGAAACTGAAGTAAGAGAAGAGTCATCTCACTGTAGGCTTGCAAAGGTTCACAAGAGGCCAATATCTCCAAAGTGATCTCCTCATGAACACTGTGATGAAGTTTGATAGAAGTGGGATTGACTACATGGGTGAGAAGGTCCAAAAAATTAGAGCTCAAAATCGCCTCAACAAAGCCAAGAACAAGCCAAAGCCCAAGCCAAAGAGATGCTTTGAGTGTGGTCAAGAAGGACACTTTGCTCATGAGTGCAAGACACCACCACCACAACCTTTGCCCAAGCATGCTAGGTCCTTTGCCTTTGATGCTCATTTCATGCTAAGGAAAGATTCTAAGGGCAAAGTGAAAGTCATGTTCTTAGGACCCCCTAACAAGAATAGGCCTAGGAAACTGTGGGTGGCAAAAGCTTTGGTTGAGAAAGTCCAGGGCCCTTCTCAAGTATGGGTTCCTAAACATCAAGTTTGATTTGTTGTGTGTAGGTGAACTACAAGACCAGTGGCACTCATTGGGTAATTGATAGTGGATGCACTCAACATATGACCGATGATGCTCGTATGTTCACCTCACTTGAAGAGAATGTAGAAGACCAAGGAAAGATAACATTTGGTGATAATTCCAAGAGCAAAGTGCAAGGTGGCTATCTCCAATGATCATTCAATTTCAAATGTGCTTCTGGTTGCTTCTTTAAGCTTCAACTTGCTATCGGTTGGTCAATTGTGTGATCTTGGCTTCTAATGCCTATTTACATGTGAAGAAGTGGTTGTTTTCAAGAAAGATGACAATCAAGTGATATTCAAGGGCTTTCGGCACAATCACCTCTATCTAGTGGACTTCAATTCGGATGATGCTAACTTGAAGACTTGTCTATTCACCAAACAATCTCTTGGGTGGCTATGGCATAGAAGGCTTGCACATGTTGGGATGAGCACACTCATGAAGCTATTGAAAAAGGAAATGGTGAGAGGTTTGAAAGATGTAGTATTTGAGAAGGACAAACTTTGTAGTGCTTGTCAAGCCGGCAAGCAAGTTGCAAATAGTCATCCTTCCAAGGCATTTGTATCTACATCAAAACCATTAGAGCTACTTCACATGGATCTATTTGGGCCAACAACTTATGCAAGTATTGGTGGCAAGATATATTGTCTAGTAATTGTTGATGATTTCTCAAGATACACTTGGATGTTCTTTCTCTATGACAAGACCGAAGTTGCCGGATCATTCAAGAAGTTTGCCAAGAGAGCACAAAATGAATTTGAAGTGAAGATCAAGAAGATTAGAAGTGACAATGGGAAAGAGTTTGACAACACAAACATTGAAGTTTATTGTGATGAAGTTGGGATCAAGCATGAAGTCTCGTCCTCCTATACCCCTCAACAAAATGGAGTTGTTGAAAGGAAGAACCGAACATTGATCACCCTTGTAAGGACTATGCTTGATGAGTACAACACACCGGAGAGGTTTTGGACGGAGGCAATCAACACCGCATGCTATGCATCCAACCGTCTATTCCCTCACCGGTTGCTAAAGAAGACCCCCTATGAGCTACTCATTGGCAAGAAGACGGACGTCTCCTACTTCCGGGTGTTTGGTTGCAAATGCTACATCTACAAGAAGCGACAACACCTAGAGAAGTTCCAAAGACATTGTGATATTGATTTTCTTGTTGGTTACTCATTGAAGTCCAAAGCATATAGAGTATTCAACAATGCCACCGGCCTTGTTGAAGAAACATATGATGTGGAGTTCGATGAATCTAACGGCTCTCAAGGAGAGCATGAGAATCTTGATGATGTAGGTGATGAACCACTGAAGAAGGCCTATGAAGAACATGCCAACCGGAGACATCAAGCCAAAAGATGATGAAGATGATGGTGATGATGTGCAAGTGATCGATCAACCATCTTCATCAAATGTGCCTCAAGATGATGAAGATAAAGATGGGGTGGATCCACATGAAGACACCCACATCACATAAGAAGAAGTTGAGGCACAAGCACAAGATGTTGATGCTCCACAACCTCCTCCTCAAGTGGTTGATAGAAGAACTACTCCACTCCTACAAGCACATCCTCAAGATCTCATAATAGGGAGTCCTTCAAGGGGGGTAATGACTCGCTCACAAAGGCATACTCAATTCATTGAACATCACTCGTTTGTCTCTTGCATTGAGCCTACTAGCATAGAAGAAGCTCTTCAAGATCCGGATTGGGTGAATGCCATGCATGAAGAACTCAACAACTTCACCCGCAATCAAGTGTGGACACTTGAAGAGAAGCCAAAAGGAGCAAGAGTCATAGGCACCAAGTGGGTGTTCCGCAACAAGCAAGACGACAAGGGCAACATTGTGAGAAACAAGGCAAGGCTCGTGGCAAAAGGGTTCTCTCAAGTTGAAGGCTTGGATTTTGGGGATACTTTTGCCCCGGTGGCAAGATTAGAGGCCATTCGTATCCTACTTGCATATGCATCTAATCACAACCTAAAACTTTTTCAAATGGACGTGAAAAGTGCATTTTTAAATGGCTTCATAAATGAACTTGTCTGTGTTTCCCAACCGCCGGGTTTTTAAGACCCTAGATATCCAAACTATGTTTATAGGTTATCCAAGGCGCTATATGGCTTGAAGCAAGCCCCACGGGCTTGGTATGAGCGCCTCCGCGACTTCCTCATCAACAAGGGTTTCAAAATCGGCTTGGTTGATACCACACTATTCACCAAAAAGCACAAAGGGCATATCTTCATTTGTCAAGTTTATGTTGATGATATAATTTTTGGTTAACTAATGAAGACTTTTGCAAGGAATTTGGTGAAATGATGTCAAAGGAGTTTGAGATGTCCATGATTGGTGAGCTCACATTCTTCCTCGGCTTTCAAGTCAAGCAAATGAGGGATGGGACATTCGTGTCGCAAGAGAAGTACACGAAGGACCTCCTCAAGCGCTTCAAGATAGATGAATGCAAGCCCATCAAGACCCCCATGCCTACCAATGGACATCTCGACCTTGATGAGGGAGGTAAATCGGTTGATCAAACTCTCTATCGTTCTATGATCGGTTTGTTGTACTTGACCACCTCTAGGCCCGACATCATGTTTAGTGTGTGTATGTGTGCGCACTTTAAGCTAACCCTAAGGAACCTCACTTAGTTGCGGTAAAAAGAATCCTTAGGTACCTAAAGCACACCCCAAGCATTGGCCTTTGGTATCCCAAAGGAGCAAACTTTACTCTTGTCGGCTATTTCGATTCGGATTATGCCGGTTACAAGATTGACCAGAAAAGCACATCCGGAGGGTGCCATTTGCTTGGAAGATCACTAGTTTTTTGGTCCTCCAAGAAACAAAATAGTGTTGCCTTGTCAACAACTGAAGCGGAATACATTACCGCGGGCGCTTGTTGTGCACAATTTCTTCACATGAAACAAACCCTACTTGATTATGGAATCAACTTTAAAAGGGTGTGTTTATTGTGTGACAACGAGAGTGCGGTAAAACTTGCCAACAACCCGGTTCAACACTCCCGCACAAAGCACATTGACATCCGTCATCACTTCCTTAGAGATCACGTTGCCAAGGGTGACATTTCCTTTGAGAGAGTGAGAACGGATGATAACTTGGCGGACATTTTCACCAAGCCATTGGATGAGGCATGATTTTGCTCACTAAGGAATGAACTTAATTGCCTTGATCTAAGCAACGTCACTAAAAGATGATCTTGTGATGTCATGTGCATTGCATTATAACATAAAACATGTCTAACTTTGAATTGCATGTAGGGCTTGTCTAACTCGGCTAAGATAATCGCCCAAAAGCGTGTGAAGAAGCTTATCCGAGGACAAACTTGACAAGCAACTAGTTTACTTCACGTGAATCTGCATTGCATATGCATGGTTGTTATTTTGTCGTTTCGTTCTTGGAGCTTATTGCCTATTTTCATAAAATTCACGTATGCCAAAGGCAAAATATTTAAAAAATTGAGTGTTTGAGAGAGGACATCTCATACTAGTTCCAACTGGTGTTTATTTGACTCTTATTGGGGTTGGAACTTAGTTGGAAAAAATAGGCGCGAAGATTCTTGGAAGAAAACAGGTTTTAGGGCGTCGAACTGTAGTGTCGGACGCTGGTTTTCCCAGCGTCGGACCATTGAATACAGTCCGACGGTCCCTAGCCCTATTCATGAAGGCGTCGTACGAAGGCGTCGGACTGAGATTTTTGAGGCGTCGGACTATTGAAAAAGGAGTTCACGTCGCGTCACGCCGCGTTCACGGCGTCGGACCAAAGTTTATAGTCCGACGAGGAGCGTTGGACTAAGTCCGACGGGTGCAGGAGCCTACTGGAAGTGTCGGACCCTGCAGAGCGTTGGTTCGACACTTGCTACAGTCATCGTCCGACGGTCGGTTCGAAAGCGAGATGCGGTTTCTTTTCTTTCTCTGTCGTGTGAGACCCGCTTGTCATCCTTTTCATTCGGCATTGCAGGGCATCGATTCACCAGTGCCCTAACCGCCGCCACCGCCACTCCGCGCTCTAGCTCTCCCTGTGCAGCCGCGCCTACTCACCGGCGCCCTCACCGCCGACGAGCATCTCCCCGCTCGCGCACCTCTCGCCGCGCACCCTTGCCGCGCGTTGCAGCAGAGCCCGCCGCGCTGCAGCTGCTCGCCGCTGTTCACTGCCGTGCTACACCGACCACCGCCGCGGCAGAATCTCTACTGTCCCAGACGCCGAGGAGCCTCTCCTCCCTCACCTTGGTCCCAAAATCAGTGGTGAGCACCCATTCTTTACTTCCCTAGCCTCTTTCAGAAACTGTGCACTCCAGGTGTTCGGTAAAATACCTTAACCAATCTTTCACTGTGTTCTGCGCAGTTTTAGCGTCGCTTGGCTTTCCCCTTGCTCTCTAGGGTTTGGGGTAGTGTTTGTCACTCTCATGGTACCCTTTTTTTCACTCTCCCAAGCCCTAGATTTCCTGTGTCATTGCATACACTTGTCATAGATCTCGGTTGTGACTTGTGCCCTATGTCCATGCAGTGACTTCCCTTGCTTGTGGTGCCCCGCGTCGACAGAGATCTTGCCTCTTCATAGGTCTTTCCTTAGGTTGCTTTGCTACTCCTCTCTTATCCCATATGCTTGCTTCCTAGGTTTACTCATCTCTAGATTATATATGCTTATGTATCCCTTTCTATCTCTCTCTTGCAGCTGTCGTGGTCAGAGTATTTGGCAGTGGATCAGTGAATCCGGGGCCAAGCCTGCGGATACAAAACGAGGCCAAGCCTCTGAGTGTCAGCAGCAGTTGTCAGTTTTTGAGAGACAGTGACAGTTGGCAGAGATGGTGAGGTGCAAGCAAGCCAGCCGTAGTGAGGGAGGCACAAGTGGCGACGAGAGGCCTCCTCCTTGTCCACCTCAGGACAAGAGGAAGGCCCCTCTCGTTGAGAGCAGCAAGAACAGGAAGAGACTTACAGCTGAGCAGAGGCAGGCTATCAGGGTAGCACAGGCTGCAGAGGAGGCAGAGCGTGGCAGAGGTATACATATTGGAGGTATTTCTGTCAGTATATCAGGCAGAGATGAGTCTGAGGAGCAGCCAGAGATAGAGCCGAGGCAGCCAGAGCAGCAGGAGGCAGCTACTCAGGGGGAGCAGGCCCAGGCTCCACCTCCTCGTCACTCGATCTGCACTCGACCTTCGGTGCCAGCCCGGCCCGCTGGTCAGAGGCACGGCGACCGAGTCCCCAGGGCGCCTGCTCCCTCCGAGCCTCAGCTGGAGCCTGAGCCGGAAGTTCACTTGGACCTGCGGAGGATCTCTGCAGCCCGAGTGAGAGAACTCCAGCTGACTTCGCTTGCTAGTTGGTTTCTGGATCAGAGAGATCCCAGAGCTTCTGAGGGCTGGTACACCACTCTTCACGAGGACTTCTTCACCGCCCTCATGGCCACAGGAGTTGGGTTGCGATAGCATAGGGTATGTCCCCTAGAGGACATAGTCCAGGCAGCAGGAGAGGAGATCAGGCCATACTTGACTTACCTTCCTGGACTAGCAGAGCTTCTTGGCCGTTCAGGCCGGTACGTGGAGTCGTGGGTGAGAGAGTTCTATGCTTCACTATGGATAGACCCCGACCACCAGTACCTGTAGTACACCTTCGGTGGAGAGCCATACCGGCTCTACGCGAGGGCTCTGCGAGAGCTGCTTGGAGTGCCAAAGTCAGCTACCAGTTGCACAACATTTGCTATGCCACGACAGACCCACAGAGGAGGGCTCACGGAGGACTGGCACCTGGTACTGCTCATATAGCAGTGTGCTTTCGACCACCGTTCGGAGACGACTCCCACAGGATACCTTCGGAGCTTCGTCCCGTCGTTCGTCTCTTGAACGACGTGAGGGGTACAAGGAGGGACTTACTCACTTACAGCTGTGGCTCCTTAGTGCCCTGGTCCAGCAGTTAGAGTTTAACGTTGCAGACTTGATCATGAGTGAGATGGAGGACACCATTGCAGAGGGCATCAGGTCTAGGCGACAGCTCCCCTACGCTCACTGGATCTCTCACATCCCTGAGCGTAGGTTGCACAGGATTTGGACAGGGATCTCCAGAGAGTTGTGCCAGACTGAGACTCAGTTTCCAGTGTACAGGATGACCTCTCTGATTGACGGACGTCATGACAGCAGAGCCTTACATAGAGTTCAGTGCCGTCAGACTTCAGGGGCAGACATGGCAGAGGTACAGCAGCAGGACGAGGCTATGACGCATGTTGCCCATAGCAAGCTTGAGCAGTTACTTGCAGACGACGACTCCGTCGACACCTCCTCGTCCAACTCTGACAGGGACTACCGGCCCATCCCTTCGCGTCCACGAGCTCACGACTCGGTGGCCGGTGGGTCCAGCTCCGCTCCACAGACTTCACAGACAGACCCTGCACTGCTTGCTATCATTCAGAGCTTACAGCAGATACAGCAGAGACAGACAGAGGAGCAGGCCCGGTTTGCCAGGGAGCAGGCTGCAGCTCTCACTCAGATTCAGCTCAGGCAGGATCAGTTCCAGCAGCAGATGCTCTAGATGCAGCTCCAGAGCCAACAGATACAGCTACAGACTTTTGGATTCATGGAGCACATCATCAGGCACATCGGAGCCCCACCGTACCTAGCCACTGCTTCTCCAGTCCAACAGGTTGGAC